>CM058041.1:93710514-93727258 GCA_030169165.1 Centaurea solstitialis
ATCAGCACATGTTTGAAGGGTTAATTATATAAAAAGAAACGGAGAATATTGTTTATATCTTTGTAAATCTATTCTATCAATCTATATATAATAAAAGAGTAACTGATTTGACACGTGTCGCGCTCTGAGTAACTCATTGAGACGTGTCGCGCTCTGGTGAGCCATTGCCACATCATATGCATATGTGTCATGTGTCATATGTTGACACATGACACTGATTCAAAATTTAAAATTATTAAAAATTAATCCAAAATTATCTACTAAATATAACAAACTTTATCTTATCTATTGGTATGAAGTCATCTATATCTCTATCTCTCTCCCTAATTGATATTTAAATACTAAGCATTATCTATATCTCTATCTCTCTCCCTAAATTGATATTTAAATACTAAGCAGATTCAACAAAAACCGTATAAACCTTACATTTTCCATTTTAATTTTTCAAGTTCCTCCATTACTCTTTTTGCAAACGTCTTAGGTAAGTTCGTCAACCATTTTTACGAAGAACATTCATGCATAATTTTTTTATTATTTGTTTTTGCAATTATTTGAAGAATGGTAAGAAAATTTGTGTCATTGTTTTCTTATGATGAACTAAATCATATGGTTTGATTTTTCCTGATTTAATTTTTTAAGTTTTTTGATCTACATCAGTAGAAGCATAACTAAGTTTTCTTCTCCATATTATATGATAATTTATATTTGTATTCATGTAACTAATTGATAAACGTCATCAAATAGAAAATAAATATTTGATTTTAAATATAATGAAGATAATCATTGAGTTTTAATATAATAGTTAATTAATATTTTTATAACAAATTATTGTTAAACGTATCCATTATTATATTTCAATCCAAGTACATTTTTATATGTATACCTTTCTCTTTATATGTGAAAGTATATTAATACCTTTCTCTTTATATGTGAAAGTATATTAACGTCATTTTAAAGTCAAAGATAGTTTATAGTTTGATCTATAAAATATCTTTGTTATATTTTCGTTGTTGATAATTTGATATCAATTGAATTAAATTAAAAATAAATAAAGTTTGTACTTTTTTTTAATATAATTAATGTATTTGATAGAAAATTATATTGATGTTAAAAGATAAGGTTTTTGGCATGACTTAATTTCTTGAAATTATCCCGTGTATTACACGGGATCAAAACTAGTATATAATAAAAGAGTAACTCATTGACACGTGTCGCGCTCTGAGTAACTCATTGACACATGTCGCGTTCTGGTAAACCATTGCCACATCATATGCATATGTGTCATGTGTCATATGTTGACACATGACACTGATTCAAAATTTTAAATTATTAAAAATTAATCCAAAATTATCTATTAAATATAACAAACTTTATCTCTATCTATTGGTATGAAGTCATCTATATCTTTATCTCTCTCCCTAAATTGATTTTAAATACTAAGTAGATTCAACAAAAACCGTATAAACCTTACCTTTTCCATTTTAATTTTTCAAGTTCCTCCATTACTCTTTTTGCAAACGTCTTAGTTAAGTTCGTCAACCATTTTTTCGAAGAACATTCATTCATAAAATTTATTTTATTATTTGTTTTTGCAATTATTTGAAGAATGGTAAGAAAATTTGTGTCATTGTTTTCTTATGATGAACTAAATCATATGGTTTGATTTTCTCCGATTTACTTTTTTTTTAGTTTTTTTATCTACATCAGTAGAAGCATAACTAAGTTTTCTTTTCCACATTATATAATAATTTATATTTGTATTCATGTAACTAATTGATAAACATCATCAAATAGAAAATAAATATTTCATTTTAAATATAATGAAGATAATCAATGAGTTTTAATATAATAGTTAATTAATATTTTTATAACAAATTATTGTTGAACGTATCCATCACTTTTGTATGTATACCTTTCTCTTTATATGTGAAAATATATTAACGTCATTTTAAAGTCAAAGATAGTTTATAGTTTGATCTATAAAATGTCTTTGTTATATTTTCGTTGTTGATAATTTGATATCAATTGAATTAAATTAAAAATAAATAAAGTTTGTACTTTTTTTTAATATAATTAATTTATTTGATAGAAAATAATATTGATGTTAAAAGATCAATAGCACAACAATTCATATTTGTAATATATAAGGTTTTTGGCATGACTTAATTTTTTGAAATTATCTTGTGTATTACACGGGATCAAAACTAGTTTCATTAATAAATTATACATTCTAATAATTTTTAAAACTACATATATCCTTAGTAAACCTACAAAATCTATATATAATAAAAGAGTAACTGGATTGTAACGTGTCATCGTCTCGTGAGTCGGTTATTGATTTCCCGCCTAAACATGTATTTGAACGCATGTTACACCTTCAGTTCATTTAGCTTATTTGATTATCGAACCTACAGTCACTAAAAATATGAAGTGATAAAAGACAGGTTCATGTGATATATGAATTGAGGAAGGAGACATGGATATTGATTATGGAAGGGAAATCAAATAAATATTTTAGTAATTTTTAGTAACAAAATTAATTAGTTTAAGATAATCTATTTTAGTTTTTAAACAAATAAATTATTGTTAAATTAAGTGTTTGGGTATATATAAGTCTGAAATAAAATTGACTATCACGGTTCAACAAAAATGTTTGAATATATATATAGTTTCAAAGTTTATAAAGATAGATATTTGTAATTAATAAAGTTTGCAAGCATATAAACCAAATTCTCAATATACATATTTTTTTTGTTTCGAATCATTAAATTATGATTTTTTTTTCGAATAATAGAAAAACTTATTTTAGAGAAGCAAAATCCAATATTCAAAATCTTTCTTTACCGTTAGTTATCTAATGTCATGCTTTATAGCATTTATGGCACTAAATATTAGATTTGACCCGAAAATATACGAATTTAACTTATCTTAATTCAATTAATATCAAATGGACACTACCTTACACAAACATTAATATAAATAACAATACCGTGGTGACATCTTGAAATACCATTTCGATCATGTTTGTTATTGTTTATTTCTTGTCTCAATCATAAAAGACGACAAGAATAATTGAACAATATATTTATAAGATTATATGTATGTAACTTTGTATTTAACTCGATCTTTTTGGCTTAAAACATCTTCATATTATTTATTTGATATCCACACAAACACATATATGGCCATTCTTGACTTTTGTTGGTCATGGTGAAATATTAAAAAGGGCCTTTGCTACGTACGGAATAACTTTTAATGTATTATATAATTTTGGAGTTTTTCCTTGTTTTCTTTATTTTGAGAACAAGATAGAGAAGCTGTTAGAGTATTACCAAAAGTAGATTTTCTCTATTTAAGAGAAGTTGTTGGATGTTTTAATATTTTAATAATATAAGTAATGATGTTATATCCGAAAGAAATAGTTTGTTGGAGTTAAAAGTATTATATTATGGAAATTTTGAATTTCAGATCTCTATTTTATAGAATTTTTGAAAAACTGTTAAAAATTCTTTAAAACTACAACAAATTCTATGCACAAATGTCTTAAGAACATTTGGGATTTGTAAAATGTTAACTTAAATCCTCATCGATGTATATATATATCTATGCTTGTGTGTTTGGCATGGATTTAAATCTTGGAATTTATACAAAATAGTCAACTAAATACAAATGTATTCATTTTAAAATAATAGATCTATGATAACTAAATCTTGATTTCTAAATTTTTCAATGTTACTTTCACGTTTCCGTTCACATGACATGTGGACACCTTTCCCACATGTAAAGCGAGCTCCAACTTTCCATTTGCGGATTTGCCAACACAACTTGCCAAAAAGAATCGTCTAATAAAGTCATTTTATGAAATTGGTCGACTGCTTTGTATAAATTCCAAACAAAATTTGATTGCTTTCATGTTTTATGATACATTTTAAAAATACATTTTAGACATCAAGTAATATTTAAATATCGTAATAAGAGTGTATGTGTACATTTATTGGAGATTTTTATTTTACATAATATATAAATAATATTCAAATTAAATTGTTGTATGTTTCCATTTTCAGTTGTATTTGTTTTCATTTAACCTACGAGGGGTCTGAACTTTGCGCAATAATGCTCGAAAAACCACATTATTACATGTTGGCTTGGGAACTCGGTTATATATTTTTTGTCTTTTTATATTACTAAATAATTTTTTTATATTCGAACACAATTTTCTTTAGTACTTCAAAGTTTTTTTTATGTGATTGATGGTGAGAAGTAAGATCATCATAAATTTAGAAGAAACAATATAAAAATTATATAGAAAATAGATCAAGTTCCATTTAAACATCTTCATTATTATTTTATATAAATTGGCCGGTTTTTTGTTTTTGTTTTGTCTCATCTTCAATAGTAGGCATTTCTGTGCCACCGTCATTGCCTCCAAAGTCCCCCTAACCGGCACCACCCAATTAACATCATCAAGGATTTACAAAAGATTTAAGAAGAAAATGAATCAAAATCATTTTTTTTAAGGGTGTCTGAGTCTATGGTCCGACTAATCCCTGGAAAGATCAGAGTTAAAGCATGCTTTTTGTAAATGTCCACAGGTTATGCATGGAAGGATTCAAACCCAGGTTAGACGCTATGAACCCCCAAGCCTTATCCACTCCACAACAACACTGAGGCCATCCGCGGCGCAACCGGTTTGGGACCGGTGCAGCCGGCATACCGGCGGTAACACCGCCGCGGTATGCCGGTATGTGGACGGTGAGGGTTCCCATCGGTGAATGCATGCCGTTGGTAAATTTTTTTTTCTTTTTTTTTTCCTTTTCGACCGTTGAATAACGGTTATATTATATATATATATATATTTTACTTTTTTTTTACTTTTTTCATATATATATACCATCTCATCTATTCAATTTTTTACCACTCATCTCATCTTCATCTCTTCCTCAACAAATTATCTCATCTCATCTTCATCTCTTCTTCATGGATTCACACGGTACCCCTTCCGGTTCCCGACGTCGTAACTCGGCATCCCAAACGCCTCCACCGTCGGCATCCCAAACGCCTCCATCGTCGGGTGTCTATCGCCCCGCAATGGGGTTTGGAAGTTGGTTGCCTCCATCGGGTTGGCCGCAATCCCCAATGGTCGAGCACAATTGGGCGTATGCGAATATGATCGCGAATACCCCTATGATGGTGTACCCATGCACCCCCAACAACCGACGACGCAAACCCAACAACCGACGACGGAAACCCAACAACCCACGCCGTCACAAGTGTGGGAACCACGAGACCCAACCGGAGGCAACTTGTCACCGCAATCGTGGGGAGATGACGAGGAGGTACCCGAGACCCAACCGGAGTCGCCGCCACCGCCACCGCCGCCACAACCCAAAGGTAAAAAACGTGGGAAGGGTAAGAACGTAGAAGCGAGCTCGAGTGCGAACCCGACCAAAACTAAAGCGCCTCCTAAACCGTGGACGAGTGACGAGGAGGTCAAGTTGGCGATGGCGTGGGCCGAAATCTCGGAGGATTCAACCATAGGTAACTATCGAACGGGAGGTAAATAAAAAACCGTTTTTTTAACGTACTTAAGTATTCGCTAATGTGTTTTAATTTTTTCCATTTTTGAAGTAGACAATTTATGGATGCACGTTAAAATGTCGTTAGACAAACGCATGGGGTACGGCCCCAACGTCCGCTCAAGCGACGCCGTGCAAACCAAAGTGAAATTGCTTCTATCGGGGGTCTCGAAATTTGCTTGTATCTACAACAATGTGTTGAATCACCGAGGTAGCGGCGAATCCGACGTTGATTTATTGGAACGAGCGCTCGAGCGATACCGACGTGAGTATAATCGAACATTCCCTTTCCAAGCCGCTTGGAAAGTTCTCATCGAACCCGGTGGAAATGATGAACCCATTGGACATCCGCGCGCCTACAAACAAACTGTCGAAAACGTCCGAAACCCAAACGGACTCCCCGGCGATTCCGATGCTCGTACTTACACCCACCTCGGCGATTCCGAACGGCCACGACCAATGGGTCGGAACGCGGCGAGACGTGCGGGGTCTTCGTCTTCGACAAACGATACCAACTCGGTCATGTCAACCGAAGTAGGCGCTCTCACACATGGTATCACCGGGCTTGTCGATATACTTAAAGAAAAACAAAGGATGGCACACCTCCAATTCTACACATCACCGCACAACCATCTCTCGGGTCACCTTTTGGAGACCACGTTGCGAGAGAAGGCGCGGTTGCGCGAACTATACGATTGGGCTCCTTTCGAATAGTTTTTTATTTTACCATTTTAATGTAATTTTTTTTATTGTTATTTTTAATTTTAATTGTTATTTTTAATTTTAATTGTTAATTGTTAATTTTAATTGTTAATTTAAATTGTTAATTTAAATTTTAATTTTAAAATGAATTGTTAATTGTTAATTTAAATTGTTAATTTAAAAAAAACTATACAGTTGGTATGAGTGGTACGGGTGTGGGTGAATGGTATGGTAATGGTAAGGTAGTGGTAAAGCTGATGTGGCGCTGAGGTGGTAGCCTATGCAGGTGGTATGGGTGGTATGGCTGTGGATGGCCTGATAAACAATCAAAACCATTTTTACCATCTTCCTTTTTTGTTCTAGTAAAATTATCCAACGCATTTGTAGAAAAACAAAATCTAAATACAATAGAAAACCAATAAATTAAGCCAAATTTGTTCACCATCCTCTCAAATAAACCGAAATCTATATGTTTATCATTTTTATCTTGTTCCACATCATATCTTTTTCATCCATGAAAACGTTGAAGTTTATCAAGAGGTTGTCGCGGAAGAGGTTGCCAAGCGAAAAGTTGTAGGAGAAAAAGATGCCTAAAGTGGGCTGAAAATTAAGTATTGGCTTAATTTGAGAAGTGAAATACATGAATGGATTCAACGTTTGTTAGTAATTTTAGTATCATCAATCATTTTGGTGTAACTATATACTATTTGAAATCATAAAGCAAACCTAAGTGAATTAGGAGATGTAGATTGTACACTCACAAATGTTATTCATATCAATATAAATCACCATGGCAAGGCCCTAAGCTTTTAGAATTTATAAAGAGTTAGTGCAAATTCCATAAAGTATAAGTCCAGATTAATATAACTAAAAATATAATCATAGTTATCAGTTCTGATGTAATATTGAAAAACTATAGGCGTAACTCTAAATATGAACACCTAGAGTTCATGATTGTGCTTCTAGACTTGGCCGGGATGGAAACGGGGCAGGTATTGGACGGGTAATACATCCCCTGTCCCCGACCCCGATCCCCGTATAAACCCCCCCTCCTCGACCCCGTCCCGGAAAATCCCGGACGGGTTCGGGGAAAGGAAATCCCCGGCGGGTTCGGGGAACCCGTTGGGTACCCGTTTAGTAAAAAAAACAATAAAAACAATGTATTTTAATATTAAAATTATATCTAATCATCAATATTAAAAATTGAGTATATTTATCATTTAATAGTAAATGTATAAACATATACATGTATTTTATTTATAACACACAATATATACATATAATAAATAAAATAAAAAAGTTATCGGGGCCGGGTTAGGGACGGGTAATGTCATCCCCGACCCTGCCCCGAACCCGATACGGGTATGAAAATAAATCCCAGTCCCCACCCCGTTATCCGACAAACCGGGTAATCCCGCCCCGTTAGGGTCAGGTACACGCGGGTACCGCGGGTACCCACCCCTACGGGTAAAATTTCTATCTCTACTTGGGTCTTTGATTCAAACTTGTCGTTTATGAAATAAACTAAGGGGGCGTTTGGTTGGGGGTATTAAGGGGCCAGGAATGTGAATGATTATGAAAATTGCTGTTTGGTTTGATATTATATAATGGAATCATTCATGTAGATCCATTAATTTTCATTCCTAACCAAATTGGGGGGAATGAGATTTTTATTTTTACTTGATTCTTTTTTCCATGCATTATTCCATCTATGAATGTTAAATGAAACATCTTTTGTATTTTCAAGTTGGAAAAACATATTTTTTTAATATGAAGCAATTTTTCATTGATTATATTGGGTTAACCAAACAGCATCAATGCAATGTTCATTCCTATTCTCATTCTCCTGCATTCCCATTTCCATTTTTATTCCCATTCCCTAAATGAACCAAACGCCCCCTAAGAGATTGTTTACCAAATTTTGTATTAAGTAGATAAAGTTGGTTTTCGGGATTATAATAATATGGATTTATATTCTTTGCTTGATGTTTAAAATAAAGGATACAAATAATATATGAAGAGATACACATCTTATCAAGGAACGGTAATCATATATTCTAGGAAACGTCATCATCTATTAATTACAATATACATTTATATACAAGCCAAATTTGTGATCAAAGATTTGACTATTAACAATATTTTGGCAAGTTGATTAGTTAAATGATGTCGAATTAAGATATCTTAAAAAATGTGATTATCTCTTTTATGGACTTTTTAGATCCAATAATAAAAGGTAAAAGGTCAATCGTGGAATATTTTAGATTTATGCTTGTATCACTATATTTAGTTTATGTCAAATTAGTTAATTTGATGTCTTATTTTATTAAGTATCTAAACTCATGGTTGAAGTTTTGGCATATGACAATCACATCTTTATTTATGAGGATGAATATGATTAGGTAAAATTCATATCAATTTAGGCTTTAGTTATTTTATAATCTTAATATGTTGGTATGACCTTTATCCGTCACTTAGGCTATTTTTGTTGTCAAATGCTTTTCCAATGGTCTTTATTTATATGACTAATTCTGGAAAGTTTCTAGGTAAAGCACATGTAATCCATTCATTTGCCTTTGCTCGTGCGAAAGACTTTTATGTCGGTCGAAATACTGACTATGTTATGAAATCAAGTGGCATGCATTCTCATTTTGTCGCTTGCGTAAGGTGTGGGGGTTCATATCCTTTTTGGGTGAGTATGTGTATTATTTTCGTGTTCTCATCTCACTTTCATACTTTTTACATTTGACCTCTTTCAACTATTTATTTAAATTAGGAGTTTCGATCGATTTGTATTTAACAAGCTTGATTACACATAATGCAAGTTTCTTGCTGAAGTCAAACCAACCGGATTAACCAAAGTTAAAATAATGTTTTTCCATTAATCAAGCAAGTCTTAATTGCTTTTTGACCATGCTATTTTATTTTATTTCTGTTTGTACATAAAATTTGTTATCATGTGGAAATTTTAAAATGTTTTGTAAGCCATCAAAATTTGTCAAAAAAACTCTAATGATCATCGAAGATTTGACTATTAACGATACTTTGTTAAGTTGGTGAGTTAAAAATGTAATTATCTCTTTCATGGAGTTTTTAGATACAATGGTTAAAAGTAAAATGTTAATCATGAAACATTTTAGTTTTACGCTTGAATCATTATATTTAGATTTTCTCAAAGAAGGCTTAGAGTCATTAGCAAATCATGGGCAAGGGTATGGCCTTAGATTTATTTATGTTGTCCGGATTCAAAATGATAGAGAATCTAAAGAAGTAATCAAAATCAACAAGCAATAAAAAATCTTCATATATTCTTGGAGGCTGCATACAGTGAATGATTACTTCATGCCTTAATTGGAAAGGAAGAATCTCCTTTTAAGGGGTAATTGATTCATATGTTCATAACGCACCTCCGCTTTGCACAATATACCTACACCGTTACGCCGTTATAACGGCGATATAACGGTGTGTTACGCCATTATAACGCACCAAAACGCCGTTATAACGGCCCAAACCCCCGTTATTTGACTGAAATTGGTTATAACGGCCCTTATAACGGCCTTTTAGGGGTATGGTTGCAAAGTGGGGGTGGTAGTTTAGGTATACCGGTAAAGCTCCCCCTTTTAAGGCAACAACAAAGGTACAAAATAGACCTTTTGCCTCTTAACTAATAAATAAAAAAGGAATAAGAGTAAAGTAAAACATAGATAAGTACATAAAGGGTCCTCTAACTTTTATACAACTTACAAAAAGTCTCTAACCAGTAACCATTAGGAACCTTTACCTGATATACCATATGTTTTTAAGATTGTTGTGAACCTCATTTAAATCTTTTTTAAAGTTGACGAGAAGTTGCGAAACTCATTTACCTAAAATTTGCTTAGATTAAGAAGGCATCGATGTTTAGTTTATAACATTCCTCGTGATGATGATATTATTTAGGATTTTAAATTCATCTATAACAATGCGATAAATAGTTTTTAATATAATTGTAATAAAGTAACATCATCAGTTTTTAATATTTTTTGTCAATATACATTTAGTATATTGTAAAATTAATTAATTTGATGTCGTATTTTATTAAGTGTTTAAACTCATGATTGAAGTTTCGGCATATGACAAACATATCTTTATTTATGAGGATGAATGTGATTAGGTTAAACTCATATCAATTTAGGCTTTAGTTAACTTATAATCTTAATAGGGCAAATTGAATCAAAAAGTAATGTACTTTGTTCTTATTCCTATTTTGGGTAACATATTTTAAAAGTCTTTATTCTAGTACCTAAGAGCATTCATAGTGGTGGAATCTTCAAAAACCTCAATTACCATACTTTTTCTTGTCACATTATTGTCATCTCAACAAACTAAGAACCTCCTTAAAACTTTACAATTGAGCTTCTTACAAAAACTCCACTTCCATTTTCTTATTTATGATATAAGTTTTATTTATGTAAGTTATTGTATAATAGAAAACGAAACTATTACAAGAACATGGGTTCTTGTTCAAGCACCCGGGTTCCAATAAGAACTTGTGACTGGGCAAGAACCTCTGTCCCACAATGGAGGTTCTTGTAAAAACCCCATGAAGAATGTCAGAAAGAACCTCCATTGTGGATGCTCTAAGATGAAAAGTTGCAAACATGTAAGTGCCTAGATAACCTATTTAACCCTTAATTGGTATGACCTTCTTCCGTCACTTAGGATATTTTTGTTGTTAAATGCTTTAATTATGATCTTCATTTATATGACTAATTCTAGAGATTTTCTAGGTAAATCACCTATAATTCATTCGTTTTCCTTTGCTCTTGCGAAAGACTTTTATGTCAATCGAAATAACGACTGTTATGAAATCAAGTAGCATGCATTCTTACTTTGTCGTTGTGCAAGGGGAGGGGGTCCATATCCTTTTTGGGTGTGTATGTGTATTGTTTATGTATTCTCATGTCACTTGCATACTTTTTACATTCAACCTCTTTCAACTATTTATTTAAATAAGAAGTTTCAATCGATTTATATTTAACAAGCTTTAGACATAATGCAAGTTTCTTGTTCAAATCATAACCAAGAGGATTAACCACAAACTTCAAATAATATTTTTCCATTGATCAAATAAGTCTTAATTGCCTTTTGAACATGCTATTTTTTCTTTTTAAACATAACATTTGTTGTCATGTAGAAAATTTAAAAGGTTTCTAAGCAATCAAGTTGTCAAAAAACTCAAAGATCTCATTTATATACAAGCCAAGTTTGTGATAAAAAATTGACTATTAACAATGTTTTTGCAAGTTGGTGTGTTACATGATGCCGAATGAAGAGGTCATAGAAAATGTGATTATCCCAACTAGATCAATCTAAGCCCAAGTAAACCGATTTAAGCTCAACTTACCTTTAAAAAATGATTTAAGCTCAACTAGATCAATCTAAGCCCAAATATATCAATAAAAACCCAATTAAATCGATATAATCCAAATATATCATTTAAATCTCAACTAGATTGATCCAAGCCCAAATATATTATTTAAATTCCAACTAGATTAATGCAAGGCCAAATATATCAATTAAATGTTCAACTAAATGGATCCAAGCCAAATATATCAATTAAATCCCAACTAGATATCGGTCTAAGTCCAAATATATGAACTAAAGCCCAAATACATCGATCTAAGCCCAAATACATCGATCTAAGTCCAAATACATCAGTTAAAGCCCATATATATTAATCAAAACCCAAATAGATTGCTTAAATCCCAAATAGATATCCAAGCCCAAGTATATCAATTAGAGCACAACTTGATCAATCCAAGCCCAAATATATCAAGTAATGTCCAACTAGAGCGAGTAAAAGCCCGAATAGATTAATCTAGGCATAGATACATTAGTTAAAGCCCAACTAGATTTATTAAAGTTCAAATAACTTGACTTAAACCCAGCTAGATCGATCCAAGCCTAAATATATTAATTAAAGCCCAACTAAATTGATTTAAGCCAAATATATCAATGAAAACACAACTAGATCGATTAAAGTTCAACTAAATCGATTCAGACCTAATATATCAACTAAATCCCAACTACAAAGATTAACGCCCAAAAATATTAGTTAAAGCCCGAGTAGATAGATTAAAGCCTCAACTAGATCAATTCAAACCCAAATATCAATTCAAACCCGAATATATCAAGTAAAGTAACTAGACCGATTAAAGCCCAAATAGATTGATCTAATCCCAAATAGATCGACCTGTAACACCCGTAATTTCGGTTGTAATAACGATTCTTTGATAAATTATGGGATTTAGAATCTTGGATCAAATCTTGCATTTTGTGGTCTAATATGTTAGGAAATTCAATTACGAGTCCAACGGTTCTTCTTGGAGCGAAAACGGAGTTAAAACCAACAATTTGGGTCAAAGCTAAAGTGCCACATGGTCACTTTGGATGGGCACTTTAGCTGCTAGTGTACCGCCACTTGAAGGCAACTTTGAGGGCACGGGCTAAAGTGACAGCTAAAGTGCCACATGTGTCACTTTGGATGGGCACTTCAAATACGGGATTTTGGCCCCTTTCTTCATTTTCTCCATATCTTCCTCTCTACAACTCCGAAATAGTTGATTCTTTTTGCTATGCTCTCCATTTTCCAAGATCTTCAAGACCCCATTGATGGATTGATGCTTAAGGTAACAAGATTTGGAAGCTAGATCTCCTCCATCTTCATCTTCTTCACCTCTCACAACCCCAAATCTTCATTGTTAGATTTTGTGCTTCTCCATTCTAGGGTTTGTTCAAGATTTGGCTAGGTAAGCTTATCTAAACAATTTTTAGGTTGGTTAATCTACATGTAGGAGTTATGAAACTAACCTAGGGTTTGATTTACTTGATTCTAGGTTCGTGCTCGTTATTTGACCTAAATCTTGGACTTGGGGGTTTTTGCCACAAAACCCTAAGGTGAGTTGTTAAAACCATTTTGTTAAAACTGATGGCACATCATCTTGATGATTTTACATTCCTTGCTTGATTTTGTGGATGAATGTGATTTTAGTATGAATTACTTATCATGTCGAGTTTAAGGCTTTTCATGAAACGTATGATGATTTATGCCTACATGAATGATTTGGATTATATGGTTGAATACATGTGATAGAATATCGTATATGATTATCGTATATGTTAAATCCATGAAATTGTAGGATGAATGTGTTTACGTGGAACACTTGAAAATATGTGTGTCAGGGAATTATATAAAAGGGATTTGATATCTGAATATGTTGGCATGTATGAAAGGATGTAAAGGGCTTGAGACCCTCGATATATACCTCTATCAATGACGCTATGCTAAATTCAGTGTCGAGGTTTTGTATGTAAATGATGTAGACGAGATGCTATGCTAAATTCAGTATCGAGGTCTTGTATGAAACAACATGGACGTGACACGATGCTAAATTCCGTGTTCACGATCTTACATGATAATAACATGGACGAACCAACGCAATATTTCCACACCAAACAGTCTTGGGGTTTGTACCTATGTCGCCGGCCCTCGGGTTGCTCCTTGGGCGCGGGCCTCGGGTGATGTTGCCATGCTAAATTCGGGACATCGAGGTGTTTGGAAGTAACGAATGTCGGGGTATTGGTTGGTGGAAATGGGTCGCTCCCATTGTTTCCGAAGATAATAATAAACCGGTTTAACATGCTATTTACATTGCTAGTAAAATCTTGCATATCTCGCATGTCTTAATATATTCTTCACATATAGTATTATTTGTACAACTCACTAGGCTCCTTTAGCCTAACACTTGTTTGGTGTCGATGTGTCTCTCAGGTGCTAGGGACGTCGTTCCCAAGTAGGCCTCGGGCGTAGAGTGAGCATTGGGGAATGTGGAGAACCGGTCCTTTAGGCCGTAGGATTTATTGGCGATCGATAACCCTTTTGTAGTCTTCTTCCTAGACGGAGTTAGACTAGATGGTTATTGTAATTCTTTACTTGATTACAAACGTTGTAATTATTACATTACTTATACCCATTTTGGGAAGAGCTCACGCCATGGCGCTACATTCGTATACCACCTTTCGTTTGAAATGAAAGTTTTTTGTTGACTCCAAAATTTGGGGTGTTACAAGTTGGTATCAGAGCTTTAGTTTAAGCGATCTAGGTGTTGACTATAGAATACCTAGACTTAAACTTAGTGCACTACTAGACATGTCACCTACCTTGGGTAAAGTCTTAGGTGGGGAGAGTGATAAGGTTACGAATTCACGTTTATTCAAAGTTGTGATGATGGTAACAAGGATACTTATGTATGATTGGTTCATAAATCACTTAGCTACTGATCTATGGATGCGTTGTACGCGAGTGTTTGAGTAACTGTTATTATGAGGATGATAAATGTTGAGATTCGTAAATAGTCTATTCTTATTCTATTCTCGTGCATTTGTGTGTGACAGATTAGTATGGCGAACACCCGTAGTCAGACGGGCGCCGCAAGAGGACCACCCGACCAAACCGCTTCAACCGCCGACCAACGTGTACGGGTCGAGACGGTTGAGAGCCCACCGAGGCTCCAAGTTCTAGGTGGAGGAACGGAGCACATTCCGAGAGTCAATCTTGAGGACCCAAACCCGTTGTTGACCGAAGTGACTCCGGAGATGCGAATGCTCGACAATGTGATGAAGGCCGTGAACGAGGCCATGAGCAAGCAACAGGAATCCTTCATGAAAATGTTGGAGGATCGTGATACTAGCAACCGTCGTCATGAGACGGTGGGAGAGAACGCCGCTACGGCGTCGGGAGATGCGGAGGTGGTGGTGGTCACCGAGGAGACCCGAATTACCGGGGATAAGGCAAAAGGGAAGGCACAAGCTAAGGGGTGCTCCTACAAAAATTTCTTGGGATGTAAGCCACCGGAGTTCCGCGGGTGTACCGACCCGGTCGTGTGCTTGTATTGGCTCCGTGAGATGGAGATGGCCTTTGAGGCTAGCGAGTGCGACTCTTCTCAACGAGTCAAGTTTGCATCCCACCTTCTTAAGGGCGAGGCCCTTACATGGTGGAATTTGACCCGCTCTTCCCTCACGCCGGAGGTGTATGCTAGGCTCTCTTGGGCCGAGTTTAAGAAGAAGGTGCTCGAGAAATATTGTAGCGAGCGAGCCCTCGACAAGATCGAGGATGAATTCTGTGGGATGAAGAAAGGCAACAATCCCATCTCCTTTTATGCAAAGGACTTTTTGGAGAAACTCGGGATGGTGGAGCACTTGGCTCCCGATGAGAAGGCAAAGATCAAAGCCTATTCCCGTGGGCTACCGGCCGAGATGAGATCGGCGGTAAGGATCGCAAGGGTCACCACCTTGCATGAGGCGATTGAGGAGTCATTGCGGATCGAGGATGACATCACCCAAGCCCGGGTAGAGGGTTACCAAGCAGGGCAAAAGAGAAAGTTTGAGGAAGCCGCCGCATCAGCTCTACCGAACAAGACCTCCCAAGATGGGAGGCGAAGTGGAAGCTGAAACGAGGCGAAATGGTGCAATGGATGTCGAAGCAAGCACTTTGGGCCGTGTCGCCGCGATTTTCCCCCAACTCCCAATAATTGTGAGAAATGTGGGAGGAGGGGCCATGCGACCCAAGATTGTGCGGCCCGAGTGCCGGTTTGCTATGATTGCAAGGAGCCGGGGCATTATCGGGATGCTTGCCCGAAGTTCAAGAAAGCGGCTACCGGGGTCCGAGCGGATCGGTCGCGAAGGGAGGAAATCCGCCGAAGGTGACTAGCCGTGCTTTTCAAATGACGGCCGCGGAGGCGAGGGAGACATCCGATCTTGTATCGGGTACGTTTCTCGTTAACTCCATACCCGCACTAGTTTTGTTTGATACGGGCGCCGAACGCTCCTTTGTGCATGAGTCTCTAGCTAGGAAATTCACTATGCCTACCACTCCCTTATCTGATGCGTTAGTAGTAGAAGTAGCGGGCGAATTTCTTGTGACCGTTCGAAATTGCTTTGAGGGGTGCACTATAGAGTTAGATGGAGAACCTTTCTCCGCGACTCTTATACCCATGAATGTCGGTAGTTTCGACGTAGTGCTAGGGATCGATTGGTTGCGCGCACACGACGCCAACATAGGTTGCGGCAAGAAGATGATCACGTTACCGGCGCCTAGCGGAAGATTGATTACCGTGTACGGGGATAAAAAGAAGGGCACCTACACGACCATCTCGATGGTTAAGGCAAGAAAGTGCCTAGCCAATGGATGCACCTCCTATTTGGCTTACGTTATTGATACGAAGTTAGAAAAGAAAGAGATCGCTGATGTGGACGTAGTATGGGAGTTTCCGGACGTCTTTCCGGCAGAATTGCCCGGACTACCACCGGAACGACAGGTGGAGTTCCATATTGACCTTACGCCGGGAGCGACTCCGATAGCGCGCGCTCCGTACCGATTGGCTCCGACCGAGATGAAGGAGATGATAACGCAACTGCAAGAACTC
>CM058041.1:93727358-93847610 GCA_030169165.1 Centaurea solstitialis
CTCTCTCTCTCTCTATATATATATATATATATATTATACATGTACAATTGCTATTCATACCGCCTCCCCTAATATTAATTATTACTTCTTTCTGTCCTTAATCTCGCTTTCTAACTAGATACATCTATTCATACCCTCTCTAATATATATAGGAAACTCGATTTTATACGATGACTATAGCAAATCAAACAAAGAGAACATCATGCACGTAGAGTAGTAATTAGGGGTTGCAGAATATTCAATATTCTAATATGTGCACACCTTACAACTACCCCAAAAAAAAATACTAAGAACAACAAAAATATATAATAATTTTACTTTGACATCATCTAAAATCGTAATCATTCTAATCAGACTACTTAGTCGTTCACCGTGGCCACAACCTTTTTACGTTTCAGGCAATTTGCAAGAAATTAAAGAATGAAAATTACTAGTTACCCATTAATTTGGCAATCTTGTTTACGGATGTAAATTTTAAATACGTAAAAGAAAACACCAAATAAGATAATAGTAGTATGTCATTATTTTTGCTTATTTAGTCATGAATACATAGAATTGCATAGCGATTATTATTATATCAATACATCTTAAAGTTGAGCCAGTTGACTAATATCGTATGGAGATGCATCCGTGGAAGAGACTGCAGTGAATGATCTTGTTGCAAGGACTGAGTTTGCAATATCCGTGGGGTGAAAACCGTCATAGTAAACAGATAAATCCCGAACCGGGCAAGGGATAGAGTTTGGAACGCATTGACCATCTTCCCTTACCGGACAACAAGGAACATTTGGCACTGATTCACCTGCAAAATCCAAACACTTAATTAAACCAATACTCGCGACGAAATTTAATGCAACTACTTCTGAAATAATGAAGCATAGAACTCGCAAAAAAGAAAAGAAAACATATGATGTTGCAATTCACATGAAACACCGAAAATTGGATAAATTTGGTAGTTCTCCTTTACCTCCTCCTTGTGGTGCTGAAATACTTGTAATGTTGATGAAAGTGAATCTGGCATCGGAGTTATCTTTGTTGAGCTGATCAACAAGAGGCTTAAGTCTGTCATTAAATAGCTTAACTGCATCGTTGATGGAGTCCACACATGGTCCTCCAGTGCGAAACATTGCTATCTCGGCTGGGGTGCACCCTATCTGACCCAAACCAAACACCGCAATCTTCCTAGCTCCAACATTGTACAGAGTCTATCATGTGAATCAAAACAAAAAGATGTGAGACAACGTTTCTACCATACTATATAAGTATCTATATATATATATATAGAGAGAGAGAGAAGAGGGAAAGTTTAAATATGAACTCATCTTTCATTGTCAACGTGAGGACCAACCAAATCGTGTCACGTGTCAATCTGAATCGGCACCTAAGATTTATTCATTCAGTCTGAATATTTATGCTTTATTCAGTCTGAATAAAGCATGAATATTCAAACTGAATATTGCCAATAAAAGATAGGTTCACATTTGAACGTGATCCTATATATATATATATATATTGGAAAGGGAAGATCAACAAGTGTACCTTTAGTTGTGTAGAATATTGTTGCACGAGGACTTCTGCATATCGATCGGTGTTATATATTCGACTCGTGGGATATTCGTTAGGCATAAAGTAGTTGTTGATGTAGTCGTTGCTTCCCATATTTACAATGTAAATGCACTTTTTTAAATAATCCTTGGTAAATGTGGAGTTCCTTTGCATGAGTGTAAGGCGTGAAGTTATTGCTAGGTGATTAACTAGTTGCCTACTCAAGCTGATCCGACCACCCTGGGTTCAATTTAAAAACAACGAAATTAAAAGAAAACTTTGAAATACGTGATCAAAGGTGAAAAAAATGCTGCTATATAGTTTGCATGTATTCGTCAAAAAAGTAGAAAAACAATGGCTATCAATTTCGTTGCAGCGATTACCAGATTCCTTCCAGATTCTTCTCGAATACCAGCACCACCACTGCCGTAGTTGACTCCGGTGCTGATCTCTTGGTCAGTTAGGTTGGCATAAGGTGGAATAAAGTCGGGAAAACCTAAAAGTTGACCTGAAATCAAGCAAGCCATTTGTTGATCTTAATATTCTGAATTACGATCCATTTTGACTAATACAATGTGAAAAATATATGATTTACTTGAGAAACAAAATGTAACATTTGACTTCACCCCAAGATATTTAATTCGTTAAAAAAAACCCTTTTAAAGCACTAACTAAAATTAGACAAACATGGGGATCAAAGTCAAATATATTAATTATAAGTAAAATGTAATAATAAATACCAAGACATGTCTATCACAGTGATAAGACAACATCTTGGGGTCAGTAGATGGTATCTCCCTGACTCTCTGATCACATAGTAGTACCCTTAATTGGACTTAATTGTGGTTGATAGAAATTAGTCAGGTGCCCTTGAATCCGAATATCCCCGAAACGTGTGTGTTTACTTGTTGTTCCAAAAAAAATTGTAAAAACAAACATAACTTTATATTGTTTTGTTGGAAAATGTTAAAAATATAAAAACTTGAAGGAATAAAACATAAATATTTTGTAAAAATTGGCATTGATAATCATGTCGAATATTTTCTTAAAAATAATGTATGTCTTTCTTTTTCAATAGACCGAAAAAAATAAAAATCATCAAACAAAATGAAAGAGAGAGATAGAGAGACCGATGATATCCGCAAGGGTCCGATTATTTGTGAATCTACCGCTAACACCTTCTGGAAAATCAATCCCGTAAGGTGGGTAGTTTGCTTTAGCCATTGTCCTAAGGTTATTGTTATTGCCGTTGTCGACCAACGAATCACCAAATATAAAGTAACACGGGACTTGTGGTTGGCTAGCAACTACAAGTGTTCGAGCCAGGACGAACCCTAGAACCATAAGGACAGAATTCAATGGACTAAGCTCACGAGCCATGATGTTGGACTACAAATTGAAAGAGGGATGATGATTGCTATGCAAAATGTATACTATTTATAGAAAGATAGGAGATATGGGTGAGTGGAAACTTTTACGTTTTCAACGGTAAGAGGTGGGCAAGTGGGAATCTAAATAAAATCTTAAAATTTATTATAATTTATTATTAGTTTTAAATTTTATTATAATTTTTTATTAAAATAAATAATTAATTCTGATATTTATTGAAATAATGCAAAAAGAAACGTGACAAAACCAAAACCTTGCGACCTAAAATTTTCGTAGGATCAATGCTTGTGAATTGTGATGAGTTGTGATAAGCTAACTTAATTGATAGTATTATTAAACGTTTGAATTTAATAAAAATATATGACTTCTTTTTTGTTAACTCATTTAAATTAAATAAAGTAAATTACATATTTGGTCCCTACAGTTTACACTATATTGCACTGTTGGTCCCTTTTTTGATTTAATTATAGAAAAGGTCCCTATGGTTTACAATATATTGCACTGCTGGTTCCTATGGTTTACACTATATTGCATTGTTGGTCCCTGTGATTTACACTATAATGCACTACTGGTCTTATGCTTAACAAATTGATTTCACAAAGAATTAGGATTAGGAATCAATAGTGCAATATAATGTAAACCGCATAGACCTTTTCCATAATCATTTCAAAATAAGGACCAACAGTGCATTATAGCGTAAACGAAAAAGACCAAATATGTAATTTACTCAATTAAATATATACTTACCTTATGCTTTAAAATTGCCTAAAAATATTAGCAACTTCAAATCTTCAACAAACGGCCATGGATTCCGGGCATAACCCATAACTTTTGGTTGTGCAGACAACTTTGAAAAGTAGTAGAAATTTTAAACATATTGTGCCATCATGTAATTTGTTGCTCCTTATATTCATTTAATTTGTCCATAAAAGATAACAAGAACAAATTCATATGACATTGCATCCATATATATTTTATTTTTTGTAATTTCTAACTATTTTCCATGGCATTTGACAATATTACATAACTTAAAACCAGGTACGATACATACATAGACATGCATATATAAGGTTTGTGTGCATTTAGTACAAGTCAGGCTGATAATCAAATATCATATAGCGGGCTTGAAACGATTAAGTCAATTAAACCGGAAATTAAATTAGTTTATAACATAGTATTTTATCAATAAATAAATATAAGAAAAGAGAATGAATCTATTGTTCTCGTTAATCAAAAGCCCATTAAACATGGACTAGATACAAGTAAATACCTACATTTATCTCTATCTACTATCTATCGTTATATCCTTTGGGCTATGTTTGTCAAACTAGCTGATAAACTATCTCGTTAATAAATATTTTAATTACCAACATATTTTACATGAAAATTCACATCAAAACATTTATGAAGGTAAAAAAAATTGAACATTTGTCGTAAAAACATACTAAAAAACACTATCGAAGAAAAAAATATTAAAAAAAAAACAAAAAGATGAAACCTTCACAACATTTCCGTTGTGAAGGTTCGTATTATTTATTTGTAACCTTCACATCATTTGAGTTGTATAGGTTCCGTTTTAAACCTTGTTTTGGATATTTTTTTTGCATCGAAAGTGAAATTAGGTATGCGTATTCGAGTTTTATTTACCTTCACGGTGTTTTTTTGTGAAGTTTCATACATTAAGTATTAGTCTCACGAAGTCCTCAAAACATGAACTGAAATTGATGTTATGTGGCCGTGTCAATTAATAATACAAACAAATAATCTAATTCAATATATATCATTAGCTGCCAAGCTTTTAATTTATGTCGATGATTTGTTTTAAATAATTTAATTAATATATAATTAAAATATGTACTTAAGTATTTTTTTTTATAATTAATAATTTTATCATAAATTAATCGGTTACCTGTAGAACAGGTAATGGAGGCCTTAAAATATATACAAAGTTTGGTTTAGACCCAATTTGATAACTTTTAAAGTCATTAATTTTTCCTTCAGCAAACTATAATTTTGGTACATATACGGTTCACATAAATCACTAAAAGTGGTACATGAGCATCAATGACTACAATTATGTTTTGTATTTTTGAATAAGCAGTTGTATTTATTTTGTTATTCATGGTTAGAAAAAGAAAATTATATCTTATTGCATTGTTTGAACACACGATAGTGTGTTCAAATCTAGTACATACAATATTATAATATATAGGTTATGTTTGGCAAAAATAAGCTAGCTGATAAGCTAGCTTATTAGCTAGTTCATCCAAACATGTACCAGAAGCTAGCTTATAAGCTAGCTTTTAAAACGCTACTTTGAGTAGCTTATGAGGAGTTTATTGTAGCTTTTTCCAATTATACCCTTATTAATATTAATTATTAAATTCAAATATACCCTTTTTGGTCATTTTACATACTCATAAGCTAGTTTTTGCCAAACATAATTTGTTCATAAGCTAGCTTATCAGCTACTTGCAAGCTTATCAATCAACAGCTAGCTTATCAGCTATCAGCTACCAGCTACCTTATCAGCTACCAGCTAGCTTATCAACTAGTTTACCAAACATAGCCATAGTATTTAGTTTTTTTTAGAGTTAGATTTGACAAAAAGAAAAAAAATACATGACCTTATCTTATTATAATTTCATTAGTTCCATCTTAATATTATAGTTATTAATGTCATTAAAAGTCAGGATTGACAAAAAAATTTAAAACATACATGACTTTATCATTTTTATTTCCATTAATCCCATAATTAATTAGTTGAGATGTGTAACTGTACAAGCACTACCTAGCTAGCGCGACAAAAATAGCACGACTTAGGCTGCATATAGCCATATATCCCAACCCTCCCAAACATTTCATTTTTTAATGTCACATCAGCTTAATTTTGGGTTCCCATAACCCTCTACAACCCTCTCACTCTTTTACCCAACCCTCCTGACCCACCGGCACCTCCCGACGGACCGGCACTTCCCGAACCACCAGCACCCATCGACCCACCGCCAACCCGCGACACACCTCGCGACCGACCAGCACCCCTCGAACCTCTTCCTCGTGATCCACGGGACGACTTTGGATTCATGGTTGATTATACGAACGTTGGTGTATATGAAGGTTGAGTGTATATGAAAGTTGGATAATATAGAGAAGAAATATGGAGAAAATTGGAGAAGAAGGTGAGTAAAATTGGTGGAGAAGATGAGTTATTTATATAAGTAAAAAAATAAAAAGAAAAAGTAAAAAAGAAAAAAAAATATCTATATATATATACGTTGGAGAGTCGTTTGGCAACAGCTCTCTGGAACCGCACACGCCATAGCCCGCCGGCAAGTATCATCACGCAGCCAACCCGCGGGGCCCGGCGGGCTCTACCCGCTGGAAAATTCCGTCCGCGGCGCCTAGTCTTAGGGGTTTTTTGTTTGTTCAAAAGAACCCGTAATAGCTCTGAAGTCTGAATCGTTTAAACCTTATCCAAAATAAGAAGTCGTAACCAAGTTTCTTAAATACCTCTTAATCGCTGCTCAACTGATTAAAGTGGTTTTCTACAACTGTGTTTATTTTCTTTTCCTTGCTATGTTGGATTTTCTCTCTTTTAAATTTGTGTGTAACTAAATCAAATTTCAGACTTTAAATGTTACAAAAACAAACAATCTTAACTAATTCAAATTTCAACATCACCTCTTATTAATCGGAATGAAATAATACTTGAGACTTCAAATCTCTTAAACCATAATCAGCACCATGGTGTATCAAGAAAAAGACAACAAAAAACGGATCAATATGACTATACCTTATGTAGCATAATTTTTAACTCATTCTTGTCTTAAGAATATCCACTTTTATTTGATTATCTTATTTGTGGCTTGGAGCCATCTTTACACATGTACTATTACATATATAGTGTCAATCAAATAAAAACCATTTTATTAATGAAAACTCGTGAAAACCATTAAAAGATATTATTTTTTACGACCTTTTTTATCAAATACTATGATTTTAACTATTGTTTCACATCTATTTTTTTCATAATGTAAGGTCATCCATGCAAAAGATAATTTTTTTTTTCATATTATGAATCGAAAATATATAACATTTTTATTCATATTATGAAACGAATTCATGGATGATAGTCACCTTATAAAAAAATATGTGAAACAACATATCCAATTCTAACATTTGATGAAAAAAAATCGTAAAAAAATTATTTTTTAATCGGTTCTCACGGGTTTTCACTAATAAAATGGTTTTTACAGGATTTAACCTATATATATATATATATATATATAGGGTCATGTTCAAATGTGAACTCATCTTTCATTGTGAACGTGAAGACCACTAGTATCGCCCCATGTGTTAATATCCTATATATATACATAGGATCAAGTTTAAATGAGAACTCATCTTTCATTGTGAACGTGAAGACAGTCGAGACTCGAGAGCGTGTAATGTGACGTATTTAGTCTGAATAATTATGTATTTTTCAAACTGAATAATACAAAAAATCAATATTATTCAAACACTGTTGTATTTATTCAATCTGAATAATAAATGATTATTCAGACTATCACAATCAAATTTGAATTTGCAGCGGAACTTTTGTATGTAAGAACAATACTATGATTTGATTGTTGCATTTCAACTACTCATGAATCATGATTCATTGAAAATGTTCAAATGAACCGGCAGTGAGATATTGCGTGTAATTAGTTTTTCATCAATTAATTAGTTTTTCATCAATTAATTAGTTAATTGAAGAGAGAATACCTTTATGCTATAAGAAATGGGAGAAACTAGACTTCTTTAACATGAAAACGACGAATGATAGTAGACTTTTTAAAGTCAGATTTATGAAATGATCAAAACGTGATATAATTGTAACCCTTGTAGATTAAGCAGCAGGCATCAACAATATTAATGATTATTAATACGAAAATTAATTATTCCAAGTGTGTTGGCCAGATTTAGCAAGATTCGAAATAGAAAGAAGGATTTGTAAAACAAATGAATGAGAATTAATCATGAGTAATTTGTATTATTGGAGAGCTTTCATGAGTCATGAAGGTTTACAAGAAGACACAAAAACACCTTAGCTTTAATTAGACTCTCATTGCCTTCCTAAAACTCCAGACTTCCTTTAAATAGGTGTCCAAATACATTTCAAGGCCAAGCCTATTAAGCCCAAATACAATAACTGAAAATTACATTTAAAGCCCAAAATACATTTTTAAAACTTTCAATAATTAGGATATTTATTCCTAACAAAGTCTATATATGTATTTTCAAGTTGATATGCTTGATCCTGACCTGACTCGTTTAGTTTTCGTGTCGTGTCAACCCGTTTACTTAAATGGGTTAAACTATGTTACAAAAACCCGTTTATTTCGTGTCCAGTTAGCATGTCGTGTGTCAGTTTTTGTCACGTCTACAGGCTTGTGAGGCCATATGTTTGACACTTGTCACGCCGGCCTTACTCGATCTAGCATTTTTAAACACTCAGAAACTCGAGTCTTGTGTCCAAGTTTAGATTACTATTATATTCGAAATTGCTTGATTATTTGTTTGTTATCTATTTGTATTTGCCTACTAAGCGCTTGGCTCAGCCGTATTTCATCATTCGCAGCAGGTATTGGAAGGGAAGCAAAGGATTCTATGATCCACGGTGTCAACATATCTAAGAGGTTTCATGTTAAGACTTTTATAGGTTTGGTTAGTGTTATGAAGCAAGTATTGGAAAAAATACATATCGTTCGAGACGGTTGTTATTTTGATGATATTTTCTTTTTTAATTGTGGACTAATAGTGCTCATGTTCTTTATCGTTTGTTTAAGATTGGATGTAACCTTCGTTTTCGTCTCGGGAAGGGGGTGTTACAAGAGTGCTATACTCTATGTGGAGGATGATAGCACATAAACATATAATTATTTTGTTTCATACATCATATATATAGTAATATACTTGTTCGTTTATCATCTTAATAATTAAGCCCTTCACGGTTGCCACATGTTCACATGTTACACCGGTAATATCATAGATGTTTATTTAAGCAAACACATAGAAAATATGACATCATGTCATACTTATTTCTTATTAGTCATGCTTACATAGGATTGCAATTAAACCAATTTGTATCAAGTAATCTTTGTCAATTTATGTTAAAGTTTAGCCAAGTGACTAATATCATATGGAGATGCATCCAAGGGAGAGATTGCCTTGTATGTTCTTGCAGCAATGGCTATGTTTCCAGTATCCGAGGGATGAAGACCGTCATAGAACACAGATAAAGCTCGAACCAGGCAAGGTATTGAGTTTGGAATGCATTGTCCATCTTCCCTTACTTGACAACAAGGAACATTAATTGGCAATCGTGCAACTACAAAATCCGAAGATCTTATTAGATCAATGCGTACAGTCAATGAACTTTTTTTAAACGGTATTCGAGAGTTGAGACTTTTTCCCGACTAATCCCGACAAGGTTCGCCGACAGTTAAAACATGCTGCCCTGAGTTAATCCCCAGTGGCCACAATCTGGAAACGTCTGGATTCAAACCTGGGGTAGAAGGGTTAACAAACCACTTTAACCACAGGCCTTAACCAGTACGTCACAGCCTTATGGTTTACAGTCAGTCAACTTTAAAGCACATACTTCTGAAAAATACCATTTTTACTTGAAAATCAAGAATAAAAAATCATATGATGTTGCAATAGACGTGAAACACCATAATTATAATAAAATTGGAAACTTTTGTACTCATGCCATACCTGTTTCTAGTGGCACAATGTTTGTAAAGTTGATGAGAGTGAAACTTGCATCAATGTTTTCTTGGTTGAGCCTATCAACAAGAGGCTTAAGCCTGTCATTAAATGGTTTAATCGCATCATTGATCGACTCAACGCATGGTCTTCCTTTATTGTCAAACCTTGCTATCTCAGTTGGGGTGCACCCTATCAGAGCCAAACTAAACACGGCAATCTTCCTAGCTCCCAAATTGTACAAAGTCTGTCATATGAATCCAACGCCAATTTTCGGTTTTTCAGTTGATTACAAACTTAAGTACACAACATAAAGGATAAAACATCACGAAAAAGAAACCAAAGGAAGCAAGAGACAACGTTTTGTCACACCATATATACTAGAAAGGGAATATTGGAATGTGTACATACCTTTAGTTGTTGAGAGTATTGTTGCACAAGGACTTCTCCAAATTGATCGGTGGTATATACTTTGCTCGTGTTGTAATTGTTAGGCATCAAGTAGTTGTTGATGTAATCGTCGCTTCCGATATTTACATTGTAAATACACTTTTTCAGGTAATCATTCGTAAATGTTTTGTTCCTTTGCAGGCTTGAAAGGCGTGAAACTATTGCTTCGTGATTACGTAGTTGCCTGCTCAAGCTGAACCGATCACCCTGGATTGTAGTTAAATACGAAAAATCAAACAAATTTAATTTGATTGCAAATTAAAGAGTAAGATATAAGGTAAAGAAAATGTAGCATGTATATCTAAATTTGGCATAAAGAAAAGAAAAAGAACATTAATTATGCAAAAAAATGATTATATATTAAGGATTTGAGTACCCGGTGACAATATCGGAGTTTGTCAATAAATGAAAGATTGTCAAGGATTACGATAACCAAAATTAAATAGTAGAAAACAAATTAAAAAGTAAGGGTGCTTTTGGTTGTGGAAAAGTGTTTTTATTTTCTTAGAAAAACGTTTTCAGAAAATGGAGTTGAGTTTTCATTTTTAGTTTTCTATGAAAACTTTAGAAAATGCATTTGGTTGAAATGGTGGAGTTTTCATTTTTCATTTTAGAAAATTAGAAAACCCATTTAGAAAACTTTGGAAAACTACTAAAATGAGTTTTCTAATTTACATAGAATTTAGAAAACAGAAATTTTCATTTTCTTTGCGAACTTTTGAAAAATGAATAAACCAAATGCCTTTTCTAAACTTTTATTTTCCTTGGAAAATTTTCTACAGCCAAACGCACTCTAAATGTTTTATTTAGTCCGTTTCTAACTTGATGGAATCACCTACATATAGATCATCAAGGAATATTTAAGTAATTATATTATTAACTATTTTTATTAATTCTTTATTGATCCATCATTGATTCGGTCCATCAGTGAAGGTATCATCCACGGTAGTTTATCTAACGAACTTGTACCAATTGCAAGGATACAAACGTTTTTCATCTTTACTAACTGATCATTGATGTTTTTGTCCATCGTGAAGTGTCCCCTGAATTAATGTGGTGCCATTGTAGTCTAGGATGTCTCCACATGTCTCTCTAAACACGCTAAAATGATTTTATATTTAAAGATCTCTTTCACTAACAAGATCATATCGTGGAATGAGCCACTCATTCATGGTTTCATCGTAAAGGAAAGAAGTTACGTTTCTAAAAAATGACAGTACTTTGTTTTGTTGGGTGCCCTTATACTTTCTAAAACAAAACTCTTGTCACATAATGTCTTTAAAGGGTGGAGTTGTTACTCCCTTATATACCTTATATGTTTCAGTTTATATTTTCGTGTTCTAATATACCTCTTTTGTCTTTAACGTCCTATTCTAGAGTTTTTTATAAGGAAGGAAATGATTTCTAAGAAAACTTAACAAATCATGTTCTCGAGTTTTTTAGGGGAAAGAAAAGAAAGGGTTTGGAGGAATAACTTTTTCTCTTTTAAAAAACCATCCTCCCAGAAGTGGGATGATTTTGAGGGATAACATCGCCCTTCCCCTTTTATTTCCTTCCCTTCCTTCTCCTTTCTTTTCCTTAATTTATAAACTCGAGAACAGGACGTAAAAGATGCATAGACAGGACTCAAATATGGGTTCCTTTTACGTGGAAACAAGGAACCAACCATAATATCTATATCAATTAATGTTGTGATAATTTTCTATATGTTTTTCTTATGCAGAAAAAGTCGATTTGTCGAGGCAAATGTGATATTAAGGGGTTTTAAAGATATCCAAAAAATTAATGAAATGACAATGGGTAGAAGTTCGTTGCATTGATTACCATATGACTTCCAGTTTCCTCTCGTATGCCAGAATCACCACTGCCATAGTTTACTCCTGTGCTGATCTGTTCGTCAGTCACGGTGGCATAAGGTGGAATGAAGTTTGGAAAACCTAGAAGTTGGCCTGAAATCAAGCAAACCATTTGTTGATCTCAGTATTCTTTGAACCCAAATATAAACTTAGATTGTTTTGTTGGAAAACTAGCACTTCACCAATTGATTTGATAAAAATGACCGAGCAACGAAGATTTTCTCAAAAAAGAAATGCCTATTGTTTCAATAGATATTACATATGGTCAAACAAAATGTGTGTGTGTGAGAGAGAGAGAGAGAGAGAGACCGACGATGTCCGCATATGTGCGCCCATTTGTGAATCTACCGGTAACACCTTGTGGAAAATCGATCCCGTAAGGTGTGTAGTTGGCTTTAGCTCTTGTTACGAGTCCATTGTTATTGCCACTGTCAACCAATGCATCACCAAATATGAAGTAACATGGGACTTGTGGTTCTACAAGCATTACAACCTGCTGGATGAACCCTAGAACCATGAGGAGAAAAAACAATAGGCTGATCTTACAAGCCATGTTTGTTAATTAGACTACAAATTGAGTGATGGATAGATGATGATTGGTTTTGCAAACAAAATGCATATATATACTACTTAAATTAAGAGAGGAGGGATGGAGAGAGATGGGTGAGTGGCAACTTTTTGATTTTCAACGATAAGAGGTGGCCAAGTGGGAACCTAATTTTAGAAAGAAAAAAATATTTTTTTATTTTATATTTTTATTTTTGAACAACATGTTGGTGTAACGGAATATCATTGTGCCATCACGACACCAAGTCAG
This sequence comes from Centaurea solstitialis, assembly GCA_030169165.1. Lineage (NCBI taxonomy): Eukaryota > Viridiplantae > Streptophyta > Magnoliopsida > Asterales > Asteraceae > Centaurea > Centaurea solstitialis. The sequence continues at coordinate 93,740,169 of CM058041.1, forward strand.
GATGGCCCAAATGTAAAATCATAAATTATGATATTTATTGAAATGAAATAAGTTCTCGGTTGAAAAGAGCAAAACCGCATGACCTAAAACTTTCGTAGAATCACAATATCTATTTCGTGTAAAATAATGAATTATGATATTTATTGAAATGAAATAAATTCTTACTTGAAAAAGGCAAGACCGCTGATACGTGCCCGTTTGTATAAGTGCACCAATCATCGATAATGGGTATTCAAACTAATATAATTTAAATTTATTTTAAAGGTTTTGATTTAACAATTATAATGGTATAGTTTTTAATAAAATATTTTTAATAAAACATAGTTAACATAACATTTTATATGTTAATATGATAAAAACGAAATAAAACAAAGAAATATGAAAGAATTAAATAAATACATATAAAAGAATAAAACTCAGTCGCACTCCGACGCGGGCGACTTAGCGCGTTACCTTTATCAAGCTTTATTTAGTTTGCATAATAGCATTATGTAGTATGAATAAAACTTGAATGAAGCAAACCTGCGGGATTTATGCAAATTGAATAAAGCTAAGGCCCAGAATAAGATTGCCGCGTGGCACGCTCTTAGCTGTAATCGCGTTCATAATGAAAAGTGGTTCACATTTAAACTCACCCTATATAAATATATGTATATTTTTATTTTATGTCTAATAGAATATTATATTTTTAAAAAGCAAAAAGATACTTGGAAACTTGTATTTCTGAAATACGAATGGTTTTAATGTACAAATAATGAATTATGATATTTATTGAAATGAAATAAATTCTCACTTGAAAAAACCAACACCTCTTGACCTAAAATTTTGGTAGGATCAAATACTTGTCAGAATATGATTGATAGTGAATTTAATGTAATTAAACATGTTTGAAATTTACGGGTATATACGTAAAGGTAGGGGGTGTTTACAAATATATGTATTGGGTGAGTATCTAATTTTACTATCTGAAACTAAATCGTACGGGGCAAGTATCCGTGCCGAACTGAACCGAAAAGTAGTGGATACCCATGGTTCGGTTCACGGTACCCGCATTTTGTCCGAGTGTTTGATGTACACAAAATATATACTAGAAATGAAGTTATTTTGTGACAAAATAAAAGAACTTTCACTAAGAAATATTAGAAAATGAAAATAAGAGTATGAAGGATTGTCGTTGATACGGGTGTGCAAAAATGATTTTAGACTAAATCTGACCGACAAACCAATGACAATCGCAGGTGAACGAAGAAAAACACGGTATGTGACGGAGATTTTTTTTAGATTGGTAATATTTTATTGTAAAATGTTAATAAATATATTTTCCTTAATAAATTAAATTTATACGGGGCGGGCCGGGTACCCGCGGATTGTAAATGTTGAGAACCGAACCCGACCAGCGACTTAGCGGGTACCCTTATTTTCGGGTCATGGTTACTCGGGTATCGGTTTTGTCCGTTTAATTTCGGATCATACGATTCGGTTCGGTTATTCGGTTTTTCAGTTTTTTTGAACAACCCTACATAAAAGGGTAGACTATTTGCACCATTTGAGTTATTTTCTTACATACATCCCACCCCATAGTAAAAAGAGTGCAATTAGCAATCCTTGTATAAAAAAATGATAAGTATTATTTGTTTTTATTTTTATGTTAATTAATAATGAAATAGATACATGCGCCACGCAAGTTTTTATATATTTGTTCGAAAACGTACGCAACTCCTTCAACAAATTGCTATCGAGTTTCTGCATAGCCCATAACTTTTAATTCTGCACAAGCCTTTGAAAAAGTAATACGTTTTAAACATACTGAGCCATCATGTTTAATTCGTTACTTGTTCTTTCAAATCATTTTGCCCATAAAAGATGACAAAAAAGCCAAATTAATAATATATGACCACACATAAAATTATATAATTTATTAGTTTTTAACTCGTCTATCTTGGCTAAATAATTAAAAACTTAACGTCAACAAATTTGATGTTTTTTTAGAATAGGGTTGAAATTGAGAATTTTTTTGGTGTTGATGAACCCACCAAATTTGATGTTTTTGGTGTTATTTTTTAGTGTTAAGGTTGGAGTTGCTCTGAACCCTTTCTCACCAATAATACATCTCATTATCTTTATTTTCGTTGTATTTTTATGGAAAATTTGCACTGACCTCTTGTGCACAATTATCTTTCCAAAGCAACCCATTTTCACATAATTTCAATGAAATTAGCACCATCTAGATAAATTAACATGATTAGCTTTAGGCTATGTTAAACAAACTAGATGATAAGTTAGCTGGTAGCTGATCAGCTAGCTGTTGATTGATAAGCTAGTTTGTAGCTAATAAGCTAGCTTATGAAGTACAAGTTATGTTTGACAAAAACTAGCTTATGAGTAAGTAATATAACCAAAAAGAATATTTTTGAATTTAATAATTAGTATTAATAAGGGTATATTTGGAAAAAAGCTACAAAAAGCTCCCAAGGTCACAAAAAGCTACTCAAAGTAGCGTTTCAAAAACTAGCTTATGGTACATGTTTGGATAGACTAGCTAATAAGCTAGCTAATCAGGTAGCTTATTTTTGCCAAACACAACCTTACACTTGTCGTCTCTAGTTCTAAGTTCTTCCATGGAACTATCAATTACAAAAGGACAAGTTAAGTAAAAGATCTCATTTGGGTTCCAAACTATTTTTTTCAACTAGTGAATAAGATCGAGTAAATCCATATCTTACCGGAACTGTTTTTTCAACGATTTGTTGTTTTGGACAAAATTGAGTGAATCCAGAAGGAATCCAATCTGTTGTGGTTTTGCATATGCTATTTTTTGTGATTTTCTGCTTTAATCAAGGTTTTTATTAAGGTTTTAGCAATGCTTTTTTTATATGGTATGAATTTTTTGATTTTCGATTTACATTTTGGATTCTTGATCTTGTTAAGAAAGACGCAAAAACCATTGAGTTTTACGGATTTGTATATTTGATTACAAAAATAAGTTTTGTTGTTGATATGTTCATAAAAAGTGGTGTTTGTTTTGATTGTTATTAAAAATGAGTTTGTGTTGTAGATTTATTGTTCAACATTGGGTTTTGTGTTGAGTTTGTTCTTCATACTCATTTTCCAACTGATACCTCTGCATTCTTAGTTTTCTTGTTATTTCACTATGTCAAAGATAATATAATGTTACCAGTGCCGTACCTGGGGAGGACGGACCGGGCGTATGCCCAGGGCCCAAAAATATTAGGGGCCCAAATTTATCTAGTATATTCCATATTGTAGTAGTAAAAAATTTAGTATATTAAATATACAAATTTTATTGATATCTATTATATGAAGGGCCCAAAACATACATATTTAATTACATTGAAAAATACAACATGTAAAATGTTAATTGATTGTTCATTTTATAGTATTACATATACTTTCTCAAAGTTTTTTATCCTATACCAAAGTCAAAAATTACTTGCCTATAAACTTTGATATATCACAATCATTCTATCATATGACTCTTTTGATTATTCCATCCATAAAAATTCTATATATCTATGTAGATATAGTAGATTTCATGTTATTAATAAGCAAAACTCATTTTTTGGAAAAAATTGCCAACCTTATGAGACCTAGCACCGACCCAATCTATAATAAAAGCGAAACTATTGTGACCACACATGTAATTATTTCATTCGGTAACCCAATGCAAAACTTTTTATAACCAATTCAGGGACGGACCTATAGAGGTGTCCACGGTGGCACGTACCACCGTATTGTTCCTCCGTCACAGTGTAAAGGTCGTGAATGTGTCACTGTATTAATTTACTGTGTGCCACCATATCTATTTTGAAACTGCATTAAAAACATAAATTTTCCTTGGTTGAGTTGGTTAGTTCCTTGTTTTTTATAGGGAGGTCTTGGGTTCAAATCTTGGTAGCTGAATTTTTTTATATTTGTTATGTTTTTAAAAAATTGTAATGCAAAACTTGAACATGAGACTTTTCATTTAAAATCCAGAAAACCAATATTGATTTAATAAAAAATATCTCTACAAATGTTCCTTATAGGTAAATGGTGTTACCGTTAAAAAAAATTCTAGGTCCGTCCCTGATAATCATAGGGAAACAATTGTAATTTACTCATGAATATATGTATATGTATATGTATATGTATAATTAGTTGGATTTGATTGTTACATTTTAGCTACCGGTGATCAATTGAAATGTTTAATTGAACTCCCGTGCATAATGTGAGCTGTATGCATTTCTACGCCAATTAATTAAAGGAACTCCTGTTTTCTTTTATCTAAAAACAATGAAAGAAGATAAGACTTTTCTAATGAACGAATGTAGATTTCTTTAGTCATTTAATTAACGATTTAATTAACGATTTAAACCGATATAATGTTTCTTGTAGATAAAGCAACAACAACCAAAGATTACTATTATATACAAATAGATCATTTAATGTTAATCTTATTATGTAAATTACAATTCTGCTTTTGCTCTATATAAATCCTCTATGATGCTCAATTTCGAATGCAAAATGCATCGGTAAACACATAGATAAAGAAAAACAACAGAGTTGGGCAAGTGGAAATCTAATTGAAAACGTTAAGGATGAATTAAACTGGTGGTCTATGTGGTTTGTTTGAATTTTGGATTTGATTCCTAAAACAAACTATTTGAACGGGTTATCCCTAAAGTTTAATTTTCATAATACCCATGGTCTTTCCATTTAACACCGTTAAGTAGTTGTTGTTAAGTCCGTTAATGTGCCCCTTACATGAGGGCCATATATTGGTCAAGTTACACATTATTTTCATCCGTGTCTTTGCTTCCCTAATTAAGACTTTATCTTATACAATCAAGAACCGTAATTTGTTATAAAAACCCATATTCAAATAGATACTAGAGTTGTATTTATGAACATCAAACCTTAAATTAGAAAAATGATTGATGCAAAAACTAGAATGAAACGATTGAAAAAACATAAGCTGACATATGAAATCTGATACCTTGATACAAACATATATTCATACATCTAAATTTGATAAAACAATACATATATATATATATATATATAAAGAAAAATGTTAAAACAAGAACGCTAACTTTATAAGAAAAATCTTTTCTCATGTACAATATCATATATGATTTTGTACTGATGAAAAAAATGACGCGGACGACTTCCACGCGACTTAAAGTCGCGGGCAAGTCGCATACATTATTAATCATATATGATGTTGGGCCGGTCTAGTCGCATACGTTATTAATCATATATTAATCACCCCTAAACCGACTTCCACCTTTGTACCCCGTGGAGGACGACTTACTACAGTACCTAGCTCTTGGGCCGGTCCAGTGGGCCGGTTTAGGGGTGAGTTCATGGGCCGGTTCATGGGCGCGAGAGATTAGTCAGTGCCCGTTTGGATCAGAAAACCCCCGAAACATGTGTGTGAGTTATTTGCCATTAAAAAAACAGGATGTGATTAGTACCCCTTGCATTAAACATATTAGATAATAGAACTCTGTCATCTCTAAATTCGGATTATATAGTTAATTAATTTATTAGCATGATGGTTCGTGGTGCATTATAGAGGCACAAAAGATAGAGATTTATAGGTTAAAGTTTAATTTCACGTAATATTTATGGGAAAGAAAGAGATGATTAGATATTTGTATCAAAATGAAAGATGATTAAAATCTTATTTATTTCAGATCAATTTGGATATATTATGTTAGAGTTAATTACATTTTTGGTCCCTGTGGTTTGGTGATTTTAACACTCTAGGTCCATTTTCAAAATAATTATGGATTTGGCACCTGTGGTTTACATTTTCTAACACTCTGGGTCCACGATTGCTAACACCGTTAAAGTATTCTGTTAAATGGTTATGTACAAGGGTATTTCAGTCATTTCATTTTCCTTTTTATTTTTCCATTAAAAACAAGAAGGACCAAATATGTGATTTACTATATTATCTATGTTAATTTAAAAATAATATCATATTAGATGAACTTCATCTTCTTCAACCACCCACCATCAACATCCACCACCACCACCACCACTACCCACTAGTTACCACTACCACATCCCCACCACCACCCACCAGCTACCACCACAATCACCACCCACCAGCTACCACCACCACATCCCCGCCACCACCCAGCAGCTACCACCACCACCCACCCACCCACAAGCTACCGACAACACCACCACCATCATCTTCATCATCATCATCATCATCACCACCACCACCACCAGCTACTGCCTGCCACCACCCACCCTCACCATAAAAAAAAAATCTTACCTTTCATAAATCCATTAATCAAATTTCAAACATTATCAAATTATCAAACCCCTAAATCTAAACTTCAAAATCTCAAATCACAAATCAATTCCAGAAAATAGAAAATTGAAGGTTATGATTCTATAACAAATCAGAAATCACAAGTCAAAATCAAACCCCTAATCTAAATCACAGCTCTAAATACCCTAAACCAACCTTTTCGTGTATTTCACAAATCAATTTCAGAAAATAAAAAACCTATCTAAATCACCTGGTAACAATCTTGCAACCGAATATGGTGATGGAGATGGGCGATGTATGATGGAGTTAGAGACGATGATAGGGTGGTCGGCGGTGTTTACTGTGGCCGATGGGGTGGCCGGCAGGGAGGTCGGTGGAGAGGTAATTGGGCAGAAATCAGATGGGGGAGAGGGTGGTGGGTGGTGGGTGGTGGTAACAGTCGATGGGGGAGAGGGTGGTGGGTGGTGGTAACAGTCGATGGGGGAGAGGGTGGTGGGTGGTGGGTGGTGGTAACAGTCGATGGGGGAGAGGGTGGTGGGTGGTGGTAACAGTCGATGGGGGTGAGGGTGGTGGTGGTAGATTGTGATGGCTGATGGTGTTGGAGATATGCCCATTACCACAACAAATAGCAATGGTCTTAAAATTGCATGGGCCTATTGGGTCGCACACAAAGTTCAGTCACGTAAAGACGAGATATAATTTTAGAGGGTTAACAAGTAATTAATTGAAAGTGTTTTAATTAATTGGAATTACTAGAAGGACTAACTAGTAATTAGTCCATACTTATTATTAGATTAGATCTAATAATCTAGATAATTATTAGAGATATTTATTTAGATTATATTTGATATTATCTAAATAAGGTATAATAATAATTATATAATAAAACCCTAATTCTAAAATATATATCTTTCTCATCTCTTTGGTTTCGATTGCTAAAAAAGAAAAAGGAAATCAAAAGCCCTTTTTTTGCTTCTGACGCCACCAACAAGAGAACACCAAAAGGTGTTTTTCCAATCAACTTTTCTTGATGATTTTTTACGGCTATCACCAAAAGGGTGTTTTGGTTATGCTTTGAAAATACAACACATTCAATTAAGAGTGGTGTTTACTTGGTGATCATAAAGAGACGAGAGGAAGATATTTCGTTAATTACGTGACTGGTTTTGGGGTGTGCTCCTGATAGAGAGATTCCTACTATTGGATCTTCACAGTCGTCAGAAAGGTCTTTCTATCCCTCTTATGTATTAGTTTTATATTGTTACTTGTATTCTGATTGTAACCTGATCTCTGGAAGATGTGTGTGTTTTTCGCTTCCGCTATAATATAATGTATGCTCTGTATGGTTTTATAATACACACAATCCAACAGTGGTATCAGAGCCACGGTTACAATAATACAAGTACATTGAAATCGTTTTATTAGAATTTGTTTTGGGGTTTGTTGTCATACATTCAAATGGGAAATTGAATCTATGAAACAAACACAAAAATTCTATCGGTTTTTTCTAATGATTTTGAGTTTATCAAAATCAAAAGTTTTGGTTTTGAAAGTTAGGGTTTCTAACCTAAATACTTTTAAAGTTATGGTTTTTGAAAACAAAGATTTCCAATGTTTTGAAAATTAATGTTTAAAATTTTAATTTGAAGTTTTGAAACATAAAGTTTCCGTTTTCGGAAGTTTAGGGTTTTAAATCTTTAAATTAGTTTTTGTTAAACATAAAGTTTCTATTTTAGGCGTTTAGGGTTTTAAACCCTAAATTTGAGTTTTACAAAATATAAAGTTTCTTATTTTGGAAATCTAGTGTTTTAAACCTTAAAATTGAAGTTTTGAAAAATTAAAGTTTCCTTTTTGGGAAAGATTGTTTTTTAAAACTTAGAGTACTTAAAATTTAAAGTTTTGAATTCTAGGTTTTTGAGAAAACTAGAGATTCGAAATTTTAAGAAAAGACAGAAAACGATTTCTTTTTCCGGTTGTTGAAATTTATTTGTTTATGTTTTCCCGAATACTTTGATTCACTTGTGTATTTAATGTTTGGATGGTTTGGCATGAAACCATACTTACATAAGTATAAAGTGTGCTTTTGCAAGGATTGATTTTAGTGCCAAAATTGTATGTTTTATCAATCTTTATCAAAGTATTGTTTCACATGGATTTGGCACTCCATAGCCTTGTTTGTACAAAATTTGTGTTTGTATGGACCCGGTAATAGTTTGCCTCAATTAGACCTATGTGTTGGATGTTTAGTTGTTGTTTGGTTGTTTTTTTTTAATGGTTATAATTTTTGCGCGGCCTGCGAGTCGTTTTCTTTTCTATGTATTTGTAAAATAGTATAGAATAGACTAGAAATTCTTTTATTACAAAATGTAAAAGAAGACCGATGACAACAAACAAGATTCATGGAGATTGAAGTCTTGGTGTGGACCCAATCGAGCATTGAAGAAATGGCGAGTTTAGTGGGAGCCGGCACATCCTTTTGGTTGTTAGTCCTTAGTTTGACCAAGTTTTTCTCGTGGTGGCTCACGGGAAAAACGCATAGGTTTGAGGCAAATATTATCGTTACTTGCAATGTGGTTGTGTTTATTATTTTATTGTTTAGGTTGCATGCTAGATAACCTTTTTCAAAAATAATTTGAAACACAACAAAGTTTTATTAATGAGTTAATAATTATTGCGAGTGATTTTAGCAAATAAACAAAATTGGTTTTATAGTTTTAAAATGGTTAAAACAAAATTTGCTAAAATAAAACGGTTAAAAATGTTTTAACTAAGAAAAACAAAAACCTGTTTTTTAATGTAAATCACACGCTATCCATTTAAGGCACGCATTTGAACTAATAATCTTTCGGCATGGGAAGGTCTAAAGACAACGCGTCGGTTAGATTTTAGGGATAATGCTTGTGACATTCGCGATATCCGAGAGTCTTGGACCGGATGTCATGTGTCTTAGTATGGTTGATTTACAATCTGGACTCGTGATCCACGGCAAACCTATCATGAGAAAGGATCAGCGTGGAAGGGATTAAACATGCCAAATGACATAATGGATGTCAATGAATCCCGCAAGGATCTAAGAATTTCATTGAGATGGAATCGGTAAAATGGTTACCTACCTAAATAGCTTCTAGTTGCGATCCGCGGCAAACCCATCGTGGCTAGGAGTGAAATATGGATCTTAGCCTTGTTAAATTAAATTTGTTTTTTTTTAAACAATTGGGTAATTTCTTTTAACAAGGATTATTTAATTCAAATCACTAAAATAATTTTTCTATTTTGATAGATGTCAAACAACACGAATTCATCGATTTCAAACTTTTGTTTGAAAGGGCTCCTCGAAAAGGACAAGCTTACGGGCTTGAACTATGTGGACTGGCTTAGAAACCTGAGAATAGTTCTCAGGATGGAAAATAAGCAGAGGGCCATAGAGGAGCCCCTCCTGCGGCACCCGCTGCCAGAGCATCTCGAGCGATTCGGGAAGAGTATGAGAAACGTCTGACTGAATCGAACGAGGCCGCTTGCCTTATGTTGGCGACCATGGTTCCAGAACTCCAAAAGGGTATGGAAAGCCTTGGGGCGTACGACATGGCCAACCAGCTAAAGGACATGTTCCAGCGGCAGGCCAGGCAAGAGCGGTATGACAATGTCAAAGCTCTGTCAGAATGCAAAATGGCCCCAGGGAGCAGCGTCAGTGTACATGTTCTGAAAATGAAATCGTACATTGATCAGCTTGAGCGTCTAGGTTTCCCCATTAGTCAGGAGCTTGCTACGGATTTCATTTTAAGCTCGCTGTCTAGTTCATATGAACCGTTCGTTTTGAACTATCAAATGAACAACTTGGAGAAAACCATAATGGAGCTCCATGGCATGCTTAAGACTGCAGAGTCTAACATGGCCAAGTCCAAGCCCGCTGCTCCAGTATTGGCCATCAGGGAGGGAGGTATAAAGAAGAAGAAGGCTGCCCCTGTGAAAGGCAAGGGGAAGGGAAAGGCTATTCAGCCCAACCCCAAACCTAAGACAAAAGGCCAAGGGAAAGCCCAATCTGATATACCTCAGTCAAAGACTCCTGAGGATGCTGTATGCTTTCACTGCAAGGAGGTAGGACATTGGAGGCGAACCTGTCCTAAGTATCTGGAGGAGCTTAAGAAGCTCAAAGCTAATGGAGCATCAACTTCAGGTACGTATATGATTGAACTCCATAGTACTTCTACTTCTAATTCCTGGGTATTGGACACAGGATGTGGTACTCACATTTGTACTAATGTGCAGGGACTAAAAAGAAGTAGGAAGGTAAGACGTGGCGAGCTGGACCTGATCATGGGTAACAAGCAGATTGCTTCGGTTGACATGATAGGAAATTATGAGCTTTCTTTTTCGTCTGGATTATCTGTGGTTTTAATTGATTGTTGCTACTCGGCCGAAATGGCGAGAAACATTATTTCCTTTTATGCTTTATATAAGGATGGTTTTGATTTTGGGTTTGATAATGGATCAATTCTTGTTTATAAGAATAATGTGCTATATTTTAAAGCTAACCCATGTCATGGAATTTATGAAACAAGTATAACTGTTAGAGACAATCGAAGTTCAATTTATAATGTTGAATCGACTCAATCTAAAAATGGTTTAGATAAGTCGTATCTGTGGCATTGTCGTCTTGGTCACATTAGCAAGAAACGCATCACCAAACTCCAATCGGATGGGATTTTGGAATCATTTGACCATACATCGAATGATGAATGTGAATCTTGTCTTTTGGGAAAGATGACGAAGGCACCGTTTACAGGAACTTGTGAGCGGGGCAAGGATCTGTTGGACATAGTACATACTGATGTATGTGGGCCGTTCAGATCAGCCACTAGACACGGCGAGAGATACTTCGTGACTTTTACTGATGACTTCAGTAGATATGGATATGTTTATCTGATTAAACATAAGTCTGAAACCATCGAGGTGTTCAGGACGTTCCAAAAGGAGGTAGAGAATCAACTAAATAGGAAGATTAAGACTCTCAGATCCGATAGGGGTGGTGAGTATCTTAGTCAAGAGTTCCGAGATCATCTAAGGAGTTGTGGCATAATTGCACAACTTACTCCTCCTAGGACACCGCAACATAATGGTGTAGCTGAGAGGAGAAACCGAACATTGCTTGATATGGTTCGGTCCATGATGAGTCGAACTGCGCTTCCAATCAGTTTCTGGGGTTATGCCTTAGAAACTACTGCAAGGGTCCTAAATCTTGTACCAACGAAAAAGGTTTCTAAAACACCTTCTGAAATATGGAGCGGGGAAGTTCCCTCACTTGCATATTTAAAAGTCTGGGGTTGTGAGGCTTACGTACGCCGTGAAGCTCAAGACAAACTAGAACCCAGATCAGAGAGGTGTTATTTTGTTGGATACCCAACTAATTCTTTTGGATATTTATTCTATAAACCTTCGGAGAACAAAGTGTTTGTTGCTCGAAGGGCATGGTTTCTTGAGAGGGAACTGATATCCAAAGAGACTAGTGGTAGCCAAATTGATCTTGAAGAAATTCAAGAGTCAACCAGCATGGAAACTGACGTTGGCACTAGTTCTCAACAACAGGTTATAGAACCTACAACTGTTGAGCCTCAGCAAAGAGTTGCTAAGGAATCTGACATCCAGCCACCACCTGTTCGTAGGTCTGATAGAGTGCATCATGCACCAGAAAGATATAATTTACTTATATCTGATGGTGATGATACACAGGTAGATCTTGATGAGCCTACTAGTTATCAGGAAGCCATGGCGGGCCCTGAGGCCGCTAAATGGAAGGAGGCTATGGAGAGCGAGATGCAATCCATGTATGATAATCAAGTATGGGACTTGGTTGATCATATACCCAGTCTAAAGATAGTGGGTCATAAATGGGTCTTTAAGAAGAAGATTGACATGGATGGCAAAGTACACACGTACAAAGCCAGATTGGTGGCGAAGGGCTACACCCAAACTCATGGTGTAGACTATGATGAAACCTTCTCACCAGTGGCTATGTTGAAATCTATTAGGATACTCATTGCCATAGCAGCATTTCATGACTATGAAATATGGCAGATGGATGTAAAAACCGCTTTCCTTAATGGCAAGCTATCTAAGGATGTGTATATGACACAGCCTGAGGGTTTTGTACAGTCCGAGCATCCTAATGGAGTGTGTAAGCTTCAAAAGTCTATTTATGGACTTAAGCAAGCTTCTCGCAGTTGGAACATCTGCTTTGATGAGAAAATCAAGGAATTTGGTTTTCTAAGAAGCGAAGATGAACCATGTGTATATGTCAGAACTAGTGGGAGCATTGTAGTCTTCCTTGTCTTGTATGTAGATGACATACTTCTCATGGGAAACGATATCCCTACTTTGTAGAGTGTTAAAACTTGGCTAGGGAAATGTTTTTCTATGAAGGACATGGGAGATGCAACATACATATTAGGCATCAAGATCTATAGAGATAGATCTAGGCGTCTTATTGGTCTAAGCCAAAGTACCTACATAGACAAAGTGTTGAAGAAATTCAACATGCAGGACTCCAAGAAGGGGTTCATTCCTATGTAGCATGGTTTGGCGCTGAGCAAGGCTCAGTGTCCTAGTTCTAGTTCAGAGCTAGAAAGGATGAGTCGGATTCCTTATGCCTCAGCTATAGAATCCATCATGTATGCCATGATATGTACTAGGCCTGATGTGTCGTGTGCTTTGAGCATGACGAGCCGATATCAGGCCAATCCTGGCAATGACCACTGGACAGCGGTAAAGAACATCCTCAAGTATTTAAGACGAACTAAAGAAATGTTCTTGGTTTATGGAGGTGCGGAAGAACTTAGTATAAAGGGTTACACGGATGCTAGTTTCCAAACCGATAGGGATGATTCTTGCTCGCAGTCGGGATTCGTGTTTTTGTTGAACGATGGAGCAGTTTCTAGGAGAAGCTCTAAGAAAAGCACCGTATCAGATTCAACAACGGTGGCTTAACTGTATTCATTTTAGTTGATTTGAAATTTCAGAACTTATACACTTGCTTTATGATGTATCGATATTATGATTGAGATCTTAATATATGCTTGGAGCAGTTACTATCATTCGGTGTATTATTAATGTTTTGTTTTTGCATGTTTATTAACTTCCTTGAACAATTAGTTCAAAATTTTCCACAGTCAGTCGTTCTCCATTGGAAGGGAGTAGTGAATTAAGACTGATGTGGAGTGTTAGTTGATTATCCATATAGATGGGTATAGCATAGAGATGCAACTGTACACTCACATGTACTTGATAGAGATCAAGTATTGGAACGACCCACACTTAGAGATTGCTTCATGGATCATGTCACAAGCAATTCTAAGATGGTAATATCTAGTATCCTTAAGTAAAGATACATGAGATTTTTTTGACACAAAGTCTGTTATGCTTTGATGTTTCTCCAACGTTGTCCGTAACAGGCGACTATAAAGCGAACCGTTGGGCGTAATGTGATTAGTGGGTAAGAAATCTATGTAGTCAATACTATTTGTTCCTTTTATCTTGCGATAAAAGTGATATCCATGGGCCCCTTGATGATTTGGTGCTGACGCTGAATGTATGCATACTCAGACTAGATTAATGTTGGATTAATCTTGTAGTCTGTCTTTGGGTCACCACAAATCTTTATCGAGAAACATAATAGTGAACGATCTGAAGATTGACCACGTTCCATGTCTGACGTTCACACGGATATCTGTAACAAAGGGATATTTGATCACTTACCTATAGGATTGCTTAACGCATAATTGAGTCTTAGATGACTTACCTCATGCTTAAATAGGGATGATGTTGTATTGCAAAATACGAACATCGTCATTGTTACTATTTAGTTGTTGTGACATGTGCAAGTGGGAGTCTGTTGGAGATATGCCCATTACCACAACAAATAGCAATGGTCTTAAAATTGCATGGGCCTATTGGGTCGCACACAAAGTTCAGTCACGTAAAGACGAGATATAATTTTAGAGGGTTAACAAGTAATTAATTGAAAGTGTTTTAATTAATTGGAATTACTAGAAGGACTAACTAGTAATTAGTCCATACTTATTATTAGATTAGATCTAATAATCTAGATAATTATTAGAGATATTTATTTAGATTATATTTGATATTATCTAAATAAGGTATAATAATAATTATATAATAAAACCCTAATTCTAAAATATATATCTTTCTCATCTCTTTGGTTTCGATTGCTAAAAAAGAAAAAGGAAATCAAAAGCCCTTTTTTTGCTTTTGACGCCACCAACAAGAGAACACCAAAAGGTGTTTTTCCAATCAACTTTTCTTGATGATTTTTTACGGCTATCACCAAAAGGGTGTTTTGGTTATGCTTTGAAAATACAACACATTCAATTAAGAGTGGTGTTTACTTGGTGATCATAAAGAGACGAGAGGAAGATATTTCGTTAATTACGTGACTGGTTTTGGGGTGTGCTCCTGATAGAGAGATTCCTACTATTGGATCTTCACAGTCGTCAGAAAGGTCTTTCTATCCCTCTTATGTATTAGTTTTATATTGTTACTTGTATTCTGATTGTAACCTGATCTCTGGAAGATGTGTGTGTTTTTCGCTTCCGCTATAATATAATGTATGCTCTGTATGGTTTTATAATACACACAATCCAACAGATGGTGATGGTAGTCTAGGGTTTCTTGGAAAATAAATACAGATGGCATGATGAAGATGATGGAAATTTCTTTTTCTTTTACTTTTCTTATTGATATTAATAATTTACATCTTTGGTCCTTGTGATATTGTATATAGTGTAAATTACATATTTGGTCCCTATGGTTTAATTGAAAACAAAAACATAAATGAAATGACCAAACTACCCCGTAATTAACCTACTTAATAGAATACTTTAACGGTGTTAGCAATTGTGGACCCAGAGTGTTAGAAAATGTAAACCACAGGTGCCAAATCCATAATTATTTTGAAAATGGACCTAGAGTGTTAGAATCACCAAACCACAGGGACCAAAAATGTAATTAACTCATTATGTTATTGATACGAACTCTACTACCCTAAGCCCAACTAATAATAATCAGCCCGCTATGTGGAGAGTCTATGCAAGGAGGGAGAGGGGTAGGCAGAAATTATTTTCTTTTTTGGACTCTTTCATTCTGTTACTAGATGGATTTGTTTTTGAACAACGAAATTTTATTCAATACCGACCTAGCTAGAAAATGAGGACAACACAAGAAAGGACATAGAACACCAAATTAAACCAAACACCCACAAACATCAAAATCCATCTAGATGGATTAGATGATGGCTTATCACCATGATGGTTCATAGTACTTTAATGATATAAAAGATTAAGGGGCTGTTTACCGGGTAAGTGGCTGATCCGGGTAAAAGTGCTGGCTCGGGTAAGTGTTGTTTGGGTAAGAGGTGTTGACTAGTTGTTTTTGGTAAGTGTTTACCAACAAACAAACAAAAAGACTACTTTAACTTTTTTTTAGTTGGATGTTAAAAGAAAGAGAGGGGCAAAAGAAGGGGCAAACATGGAATAAACAGATCTAACCTGGGTAAGCAACATTTTGGTTCTGCCTCAATTAGATCTCGGTGAGACCCCCGGTCACATAACGGTTAGATCTTAAACCCGGTCAGATTTGGTCAGCATTGCTGACTCGGTGTACCAAGTAAACAACCCCTTAAGTTATCTTAATTCAATTCATACATGATTTATGCTAGAGAAAGTGGTTTTGTTCAGTTTTAACGACTGATTCAAATTGTTTAATTAATTAAGGACAACGGTCAAGATATAATTTTAATCATTTTATGATCACAAACATTGAGGATGGAAATTTTATAATTACTATCATCAACATCATCAATATTTGATACATTTCAAAAAATATTTTAGTTACTCTTGTCGAGTGTAAATCCATTGCTAGAGTTGAACCAAGTGATAGATGTCAAAGGGGTAAACATCTGAGGGATTAAGTGCGAGATATGCTCTTCTAGAGGCTATATTGTTTGCTGCTTCCGTAGAATGATATGCATCCCAAAAGAAATATTCATCCCTGTTCGAACATGGAAGTTCAAATGGTAGACATGAAACAGCACCATTGTTCAACCCCGTTCCACAACACGCGCTATCCACCACCCTTAATCCTATACCATCGATCGAGACAAAAGAAAATTATGAATTAGATATTCGTTAAGTTTTGGTATCAAACAAGTGAGTTATAATAGGACAGTTGGCAAAGGGGTGGGGAGACTTTGCCCAAATACATAACAGGTCCTGGGATCAAATCCAGGACACCAGTAGCCTTAGCCACCGAGTGAGCCTAAAAATGCCCTCTCACATTGGTGTCTTTGGAGGCAGGTTTCGTGTGGGGCCAGTTAGGGTTGTCAATAATCAACTCATAAGGATAGTTACCGAAAGTAGATTAGTACCAAGAGAAGTAGGTTGTCGAATGACTTCCATACTCATATCATAGAAGTTCAAGTAGATAAACCTAGCATCTTGTAGCCTTGTGTCATTGTTGAACTCATCAACAAGTAGTTTGAGATTGTGATTGAATAGTTTCACAGCCGAGTCAATGTATTCAACACAAAGATCATTAGAAGAGTGACGAGACAACTCATATGGGGTGCAACCAATCGGACCCAAACCGCTAAGAGCTACCTTCCTTGCTCCATAGTTGTATAATGCCTGCAAAAATTGGGTATTTTTGACCAAAAAGTACTAGAAAGAAAGGTGATTGCTGCAGCTGAGGCTTAATTAATTAAGAACTCACCAGAATCTGGCTTCTATATTGTTGAATAAGGACTTTGGTGAATTCCTCGACTGTAAACATGTTGCTCGTTTCATACATCGATGGTATGAAGTAGTTGTTAAGGTAATCATTGCTGCCAAATCCTACATGATAGAGGCACTTCTTTAGGTAAGTTGATGCCGAATCAGCCCCTCCTAGAATGTCTCCAATACTCGACACTGTCATTTCGTGATTTTTCAGTTGCTGATCAAACGTTATTCGATCACCCTGTAACCAACCCATAATAGATTTTTTATTACAACAAATGTCCAAATAATAATACAGTTTTAACGGATCTTTATATATATATATATATATATATATAGGGTCAGGTTCACTT
Organism: Centaurea solstitialis; assembly: GCA_030169165.1. Lineage (NCBI taxonomy): Eukaryota > Viridiplantae > Streptophyta > Magnoliopsida > Asterales > Asteraceae > Centaurea > Centaurea solstitialis. Next base: position 93,757,598 of record CM058041.1, read on the forward strand.
CAGACCAAGTTGTTTCCGTGAGGTCGGTGACTCCTTTGGGGTCGAACCCAGATGGGATCCCATCCATCAATTAACTGGACCACCCCAAGTATTGGATACTTCTCATTCCCTCAATTAACTCCTTTGGGGTCGAACCCAGATGGGATCCCATCCATTAAAAAGTAGAAAGATTTCCAAAAAAAATACTAACATTCAAAACGGGTAGTGATAATAATAATTCTCGTAATATTCCTCAATTTGTATTATGTTACTTAAACTTTGATCCCCATCATCAAAATTTCTGGATTCGCTTTTGGTGCTCCATTTCCAGGTGCACCTCCTCATTGTACCTTTCCACAACAGCGAGAAGCTGGAAAACAAGGACAATACAAGAAAGGACATAGAACAGCAAACCAAATACCCACAAACATCAAAACCCGTCTAGATGATGATTTATCACCATGATGGTTCATAGTACATTAATGATGTAAAAGATTAACTTATCTTACTTCAATTCATGCATGATTTATGCTAGAGAAAGTGGGTTTGTTCATTTTTAATGACAGTTTCAAATTGTTTCAAATTTTTATGCTAGAGAAAGTGGGTTTGTTCATTTATCACCATGTCGGTGAGACCAAAACTTTACATATGAAATTTCACAGCAAAACACTGTGAAGGTAAAAAGAAATTTGAACTTTCATAGTGAAAACATTATAAATGTTACGTTCACGGTGTTTTTCACTGTGAATGTTCGATTTTTTTTACCTTCACAACATTTTCACTGTGAAGGTTTGGATATATTTTTTTTTTAACTTCACAGTATTTTTCTGTGAAGGTTTTGATTTTCTTAACTTGGTTTGGGTTTATTTTTTTACCTTGTCACTGTTTTCCCTATGAATGCTCAAATTTTGTTTACCTTCACAGTGTTTTGGTCTAAAGTTTCATGTGTAAAGCTTTGGTCTCACCGGTCTCACGGAAACAGTTTGGTCTTACGTGAACCTAAGTGTGTATATATGCAACTTTTAAATCTTATTTGTATTCAAATCACCAGATGGAAGCCAGTCTCATTGCGAATTCCTGCTGCTGCTGATGCATAGTTTAGTCCTAATAGAATATCGGACCCATTTGGAGAAGCAAATGGAGGAATGTAACTTGTAAAACCCAAATTTTCAGCTGCAAATGCACAAATAATGCATCATATCAGGAGCTGAAAAATGTATGTTGTGATAGAGTTAAAAGAAGTTATGGTCAGATGGATAGAGATCTACATACCAGTGAAATCAGCAAAGGTCCGGCCATTGCAAAATCTTCCGGTTGGTCCAGAGCTGAAATCGATTCCATGAGGAAGGTAAATGGCCTTGGCAAGCGTAACCAAGTGATTATTGTTGCCATTATCAACTAAGGAGTCTCCGAAAATGAAGTAACATGGTACTTGTTGTTTTCCAACTACCCATGTTGGTAAGAAAAGACCGTAAAACAGTATGATCATAAAAACTTCGTGGAAATATGCCATCGGGTGCGGTTAAGATGTTGTGAATCGTAAGAAAGGGCTGAAAAAGAGTAAAATTTATAGATTTGAAGTTGATTAGCGACGTAACCTAAACGAAAGAGAGATCAAAACCAACATTATTAGATGGAACCTTGGTAGAGAGTTAAGATGGTGCAATAAAAATAATAACCTTGTTTATTTAATTGTCTAAATATATATATGATCACACTATGTACTAAAATTTTTGAAGTTAAGATAAAATAAATAAACCTTCATAGTGGTCATCGATTAGTAATTTGATGGGTTATCCGTGTTATGTTTGTTTAGTGTGTTGCTATCCATATCGGTTTTTCTATTCATTTTTCACTCACATAATCTATAGCCTTCCCATTCTAGACCTACCCAGACACTCACATACACCTACTAAGGGGCTGTTTGGTAGTTGTTGAATGGTTTGGTGTTGGACTATTAAGTGGCTCTTATGATATAGTGCAAAATGAAATATATGTGCTTGGTAATTGTTAAGAATGAAATCAGGATACTGAATGGTTAAGAGAAGGCCACAATACAAAATCATTCAGAGAGTTTTGGAAGCATTAAAAAACAGGTCATTTTTTTGCCAAACAAACATGTACTTCTTGCGATTCAAAAGTTGTCTTTTAATGGAACTGTTAAGAGGTAAACAAACAGCCCCTAATTAAGGCCATGTGTAGCATGGATTTGGTTTCGACCTGGTTTCGGGTGGGCTCGCGGGCTCGGCCAGTTTCATGGTATGGGATTTGCGGTTTGGTTTCGCGGTTTTGGGAACGGGTTCATGAGCCCGTTCTGTTTCACTCTCTCTTTCTCTATCCTTGTATTCATATATAAATTAATTAAAAAATGTAGACGCTATAAAAGTTTGTGTTATAGGATTTTAAAGGTTGATGATGGTTTGAGATAGAGATAGGTATCTGGCCCGGGCCCGGCCCATGCCCGACGAAAAGCCTGGCCAGGCCCGATGAAAAGCCCGGCCCGGCCCGACCAAAGCCTGGTCCTAGCCCGGGCCTAATTTCGGAAGTTTTAAAAGCCCGGCCCGCCCCGGCAAGCCCGAAAGGCCTGATCCAAGGCCCGGCCCGGGGCCCGGCCCATTTTCAGTGGCATTTTCGTAATTTTCTTGAACTTTTGAAATATATTTGTTTTATATAGTTTAGTTTTAGTGGTTTAAAATAAAATAAATCTAGTTTATATTGTATATTATCATTATTATTAGAATTATAAAAATAATTATAGTTTTATAAGTTAGAAAAAGAAAAAAGAATTCTTCAAGGCCCACGCCTGGCCCGGTCCTCAAAGCCTAGGCTTTTTTTACATGTAACGGGCCCGGGTGTCACACTCAAGGCCCGGCCCGTCCCGAGCCCGGTCAAACCAAGCCCTGAAAAGCCTGGTCTTTACAAGGCCCAATCAAAGCCCAGCCCAACCCGATTTTTGCCCACCTCTAGTTTGAGATAGGATAGTTGAAAGTCGATGTGGCGCTGATGTGGATATGAAACCATGAAACCAGATAATTGTATGGTACTCATGACCTAAGAGGGGATATAGATAGAACTTGCCATATGTTATTACTTGTTAGATTCAAAAGATCAACTTCTTGTCTTAATTTTGGACGTGATCGGATACGACACTTCAAAACCAACAAAAGACTTAAGCTTTTTTCTTTTTTTGGAAAGGGCATTTCAATAGAACAAAAGACTTTTATGCTCTTTAGGTGTGATAGTGTAGACGAGATAAACATGACACTTCCATCCCTTAGGCATGATTATCCATCTAAGGGTTAGGTCAGCCTACTTGAAATCTAAATCTCATTTTGATTAGGGTTAACTAGGGTTATATTCAAGTGCTTTTTTTTGAACGGAGATTAATTTATTGAAGGCCAAGACCAGCAAGACGCTAGCCCGACGAAAAGAGATTAGATTGACCTCGGATTACAAGACCAATCGTGCCAATTTAAGGAGCTCCCAAACTTACTTCTATTACAGACCCATGAATACACAAAGATTGTATATCATTCGCCGTTCGCAAAGGATTGAATGGGTATCCATTAAATATCGCCTCGTTTCTATTTCATGTTTAGCGGTCCATTCATTTGCAAGTCATTAGAGTCTACCATAATTTTGTACTTGTTCTCATGCCCGAATTATCCCAAGATTATTGGCACATGTTTACATCGAATTCCAAAATATAATCATGCATATGGTCTATTTCATTTTACATGCCAATCGCGAGTTGAAAAGCTATATCCTAGTGTTGATTATTGAACTTTAATGAAGTATTCATGCATATGGTTTTTAAGTCCCTATATTCTACAAAAAAAAAAAAAATCAGATAGCTTTAAGTACGCATACGTGATTGAATTATTCAGTAAATGATTATAACCATTCAAACAATAATTACTTGATATAAACAAATGCCTTTGTATGCAACAAAAAATTAAAGATAAACATATATATTTGAATTAAGTAACAATATTTGAATAAAGAAAACTATCAAATGACAAATTTACTTTTATATTAATTAAATATAATGGTTAATTACAACTCTAATCTTAACTCTTTATTTTTCATGTTTAATCATTAAAGATTAAAACTAATTCAAACTCCAAATATTCAAATTTCAAACGTTAAAGATAAAACTAAACGTTTAAATAATAAAAATAAACTTCAAACATAAAATAATTACATGAAAAGTTACGAAAAATATTAATAAAAGACTTTATTCGGGTTTCGGACAGTGGGGGACTTACATGGTTGTTTAGGGGGGGAAAGTCCCCCACTTGGAAGCAAAAATATGCAATTTTTAAAGTTAAAATGATTTTATTTTTAATACTTCTAATGTGAATCCCCCACTGCTTTTATTATGGGACCCCATAAACAAAGAAAAGTAACTTAAAATCATTTAAAAAACTAAAAATATTCTCGAAATCAACTAAAAAAAAGCCTAAAATGAACTCTTGAAATCAACCAAAAACGATCTACAAAGTCATTTGAAAGCGCCAAAAATAACTTCGAAATCTCTTAAATCTACCCAAAAAACTTTAAAGTTTCCTTGAAACGGTCGAATTAGACTAAAGATATATTGGACGACTTTGCGGACCTTTAATCTATATCATAAGGTGCCCCCACCAGGTAAAATTCCTGGATCCGCCACTGGTTTCGGATGGGTTCGGGTGATGGGTAGCAAGACCCTACCCGAACCGAGTAACCCCCAAAAAGTCAAATTTCGGGTTTTTCAACCCGAAACATGATGCAATTACCTTGAAAGAGAAGAGCAATTTGTATCATAAAACAGACTTATTCTACTCTTTTTCTACTAATTAGTTCGTTCTAACGTGTTCCTTAATTATAGATACATGCCATAAAAAATAAGTCCGTTTTGTCGAGTCCTTTCTCATCCTATTTTACATACTACAATGATTTTGTAAAGCTTTTTGCAAACAACTTCAGCAAGAAGTCCAACTTATACTCACAAAGATAGCATGTCTATTATACAAAGGGATTTCGTATGGAGGTCAAATTACAAACGCAAGATATATAAGTTCTCAATCAAGATTCAATCCGATATGAAATATGTAAATTTCCTTAATTGGCTTTGAAATTAATTTCACTTTTATTGATGTTTCATTTTAAAATTTATATTTTCGAGCAAAAAGATAATGCAATTATATGTTAGTTTTATTCAAAAATTAGTTATTAATATAGTTTATTTTATACTTTTCTAATATAAGAGTTAATATTATTATTGTTTTTTTTTTAAGAGGTATCCCAGACCATATTGGGCCCAGATTAATCATCGGCAATTTTTAGACTATATTATTATTGTTGTTTTGAAGGTATTGACATAATTCTTTTAATGGTATTATTCATAAAAATATCAATACTTTGAATTTACAGATAAAAACCAAGAGTTAAATGAATCAATTATTAGAAGGTTTAATTGTGAAGAACAAGTCACAATTAATTAATATTCTGAATAAAAATTGAATCATGTAAATGAAATAATGTTCTCTGAAAACAAATCAAAATTAAAACGAGTGTACTTCCACCAAATATCAACGAATATTTGAGACGTGAAATAACTATCTCAAGGAAAAATATAACACGTGGAAATTATGGAAATGATTCAGAATCGTGAAAAAACAAACACAAGTAAGTTTCTCATGATGAACTACCAAAGTTAAGTTAACTAAGACCGAGTTCTAGATTGATTTATCTAGATGTCAAAAAGCATTTAAGAGTTCTAAATTTAGTGTTTAGAAGTCTACTTACATTGAACTCCCTGTACCTCCTTTGTTGGTTTATGATTTTAGATTAGTGTTTTTCATTAGGATTTAGACTAGGATTTTTGAGTCAGATTTAAGTTTGATTTTAAGTTTTTGGTAGATTTTTTTAGGCTTGATTTTTAGTTTTTGGTTTGAAGATGAAGATTTAGAGAGAGAGAGAGAGAGAGAGAGAAGATCGATGAAGGAGGTAAGTGAAGAAGATGAAGATTTAAAGAAAGAGAATAAAAAATCAATTAAAAATGATAAAATGGTAGAAAATGAAAAAAGACAAAAATGTCCTATTTAACAAGCACTTCTAATTGGCGCGCACGGTTGAATCGGCTTCCCACAAAAGACAACCTACTAGCAAGAGGTGTTATCCCTGATAATATGAACTGTGTTCTTTGTAACGAGGCAGGGGAAACGGGAGATCACATTTTTTGTAGGTGCAGAATGGCGAAAGAAGTCATACAAGCTGCTAACACTTGGTGGAATAGTATACCGACGCAAAGTTCCACATTGGGCGACCTGTTCTCGGAGGTTTGCGACAACAACCAATCCGCTGCGGAGAAGGTGAGCAAAGAAGTGATGGTGCAGGCCTATCTCTGGGTAATCTGGAAAGGAAGAAACGACGTCATCTTTAACAACAAAGCTTTCATTTCGAGTAAAGCGGCGAATGAGATCCAATCGGTAGTTTTCCAGTGGTGTAATTCTAGAGGTGGTAGAGGGAGATCTTTAATCTGGACCGATTGGTGTTGTAATCCGTCTTCTCTTTTTTCTTTGTACTTGGGCTAGCGTCTTGCTAGGTCCCGTTCTCGGTTGGTTAATGATATTGCCGTTCCAAAAAAAAACAAGCACTTCTAATGGACGTTAGACCTAAGGACCAAATTCGGTCGAAATTGCATACCACAATGTTTAAAGTGCATTTTTTTAAGTTTTAGAGACCAAATATGCTATTTTCGTCAAACCACAAGGACCAAAAGTGTAACTTACTCATATATGTGTGTGTGTGTGTATATATATATATATACACGAGAGTTCGGATACAAACTCACATTTCATTGCAAACATGAGGACAGTCTAGAGCACACCACGTGGCATATTCACTCTGAATAATAATGTATTATTCAGAGTGAATAAGACAGCATTCAGTGCTATTCAGAGTGAATAATACTTAACTCAGCTGAGAGCGCGCCATGCGCGTTGGAACCCACCAGGGATGATGCCCCTTGGAACCCCACTTGCGAGTTGTCCTTGGACTCCATGTTCTCAAGTTCATATTGGCTTATCAGGTGTGCACTTGGCACCCCCAAACTAAATTTGTAGCCAATCCTAAATTGAACTTGTCTCACACTAACTTTTAGTACACCAAAATCATCAACATTGCATTTCATATATTGATCCCTTAATTATATGACTTAAGCTTGCACTCTTTCATTTCATGAAAAAATATCAAAGGTACATTGAATTCAAAACAATCACAATATAACACAATTAAGAGGGTAGGTAACACAGTGTGATATGCATGGCATAAATAAATGTGGAAAAATATAGTGTATATATATATAATTGTTTAAAGTTGAGCCAGTTGGCTAATATCCATTGGATGAGCATCGGATGACGACTGGGCTCTGTAAGATCTCCTACCAACGATCACATTCGCAGCTTCACCGGGGTGAAAAGCATCCCAAAACAAATGTTCATTTCTATTTGCACATGGTGTTTGACCCGGAAGACAAGTAATTTGCCCATTGTTCTTTCCAACTCCACAGCATCCAGCATTCGTCACCGTGAAGCCTAATTAAACATAAACAAAGCAAATTAGTTAAATACAGAGTCATTCCTGACATTTTATAGGCCCATAAGGAGATCTCAAAAAGGGTCCTCGCTAAGTGCAAAAAAGATAACTTTAATACCGTAAGACTGAGGCCTATTGATCAAGTCTTGAAAAATGGCGTAGTTGTTGATATAGATGAATTTAGCATCTGGCAGATCTCTATTGAGGGTATCGACAAGAGATATCAGCTGGTTATTGAACAATTGGTTTGCAGAGTTGATTGTGGCAACACATGTTGAACCATCATCACTGTTTTGAGCTAGTGCATTTGGACTACACCCAATCTGTCCTACTCCATTCAGCACCAGTTTCCTTGCTCCATAGTTATACAATTCCTGCAAATTTTATTTTTCTAAGTATTTCCGTCTTTACAACATGCAAATTTCCGTTTTATAAGACATTAAATATGTCCAAACAAGTTGTATGGCGTTAGGTTGTGCTTGGCAAACCAGCTGATAAACTAGTTGTTGACTGATAAGCTAGCTAACAGTTGATAAGCTAACTTATGAATAAAACATTGTTTGGTAAAACAAAATAGCTAGCTTATAAGCTAGTTTATTTTTTATGTGCATGTTTTAATAAGCTATATATAATTGAAAAAGGCTACAAAGAGCTTTTGGAAACGCTACTTCAATAAGCTTTTCAAGTTTCAGTAAACTAGCTTATGATCCATCCATACACATAACCTTATAACGCTTAAGTTTATATAAAAAAAACAGTTGTGCAAACATATATAAAGCGGATACATGCAATAAGTTGATATGATATTTCGTGCATCCTAATTAATAAAGTGTTTTTGAAAAATCCTATTAATATTTGGATATAATCAATTTATCATAAAACATGTATCATATAAAAATGTGTTTATATAATACTTTTTCAAAGGTGTACTATAAAGAATATTAAAGAAAAAACAGTTGTACTTACTCTTATTAACTCGGAATATTGTTGAATGAGAACAGTGGCATACTGCTCCGGTGTATACTGCCGGCTAGTTTGGTAGATATTAGGCATGAAATAGTTATTAAGGTAATCGTTGCTTCCCAATCCGACCGAGTATATGCATTGTCGAAGATAATTCGCAGCCGAATCTTCATCTCCGAGAATATCCACCACTTGTGACACCGTGTTTTTGTAATTATTCACTTGCCCGCCGAAGCTAATTCGCGCACCCTACAAATTATAATAATGACATCCGTAAACATCCAATTTCATCGTACCTTTTTGATAATTCGGTTTCATGAGAAATAAAGTGATTGCAAAACGTCAAAGAAAACTAGCTATTACCAATTGTTGGCCAGTTTCATCTCTGATTCCTGCAGCCGCTGAAGCGTAATTCACACCACCAAGTATCTCACGGCCCCTTGCATTTGCGTATGGTGGAATGTAATCGTTGAAGCCCAAAAGCTCAGCTGCAGATCGAACAATTCAATTCGCATTTAGGTTGTGTTTGGCAAAACTAAGTTGTCTTATAAGCTAGTATGTGTTTGGATGGATCATAAGCTAGCTTATTGAAACTACTTGAAGTAGCGTTTTGGGAGCTTTTTGTAGTTTTTCCAATTATACCCTTCTTGATATTAATTATTATTTCCCAAGATACCTATTTTGGTCATTTTACATACTCATAAACTAGTTTTTGTCAAATATAATTTGTTCTTAATTAAGCTAGCTTATCAGCTACTAGCTAACTTATCTAGTTTGCTAAACATAGCATTCGTAGTTTTTTTTACACCATGATTACAATGATAAAATGTGTGATTAAGAAGAGCGAAAGAGAACACCGAAGCTTACCAACGGTATCAACAACCGTTTTGCCATTGGAAAACCTTCCTGTCGGACCATCGGGGAAATCAATACCATACGGCAAGTAATTGGCTCGAGCCAACGATGCAATTCCATTATTATTCCCGTTATCGACCAAAGAATCACCAAAAATGAAGTAACACGGAACTTGAGGGTCGGCATTAACCCAAAACGAAACCATTTTGAATGCCAAGATCGTTGCCATTATATGCATAATAACCAACCATCTCTTTTGGTCACTTGCCATTTCTATAAATGCAGATATATAAAAGTGATTGCAAAATTAAGGAAGATTTGCTATAAAGAAGAAAAGGTGATGAGAAAGATAAAGTTGTGATGATAATTTTAATGTCACGATTGTTGCCTATATATACACTGATAGTGTGTGTGTGTTTTATATAATAAATAAAAGATGAGGGACGACGACTACTCTTGTCTTTATGATGTTCTACGGTTGGGAAGGTGGATCGATGAAAGCATTAATTTCACGCGGATATAATGTGTGTGGGATTTAACAGTGATCGAGCTAGCTAGCTAGCTAGCACATGAACATATCAGCAGAGCGTCTCTTCACCTTTATTTTACATATATCTTATAATTAAAGATCCCAGAATGTGGACCACATTGTGTGTTTACCAAAAATATTTTGAGATAACAACTGCCAAGTGGTAGAGATAACATCCTGGAGGGATTAATGGATAGTATCTCTCTCTGGCTATATATATCTGGGTTCGAAAACCTAAGGCAGCAGGTGGAGTAATTACCCAGCAAGTGCCCGAATGGATCCCGGATACCGCGGAAACATGTGTATATGTTTATCTGTCGTTCAAAAAAATAATATTTTGAAGCTGATATGCTACTAATCCACATAAAAATATGCTATCTTTACGAAAAATAATAATAAAATTCAAATAAATTCACCAATGAATCAGTAACGAATATGTAAATCCGTCAAAAATTCATCAGAGAATGTATGTAGATTTTATTATTATTTAAAAACACAAATATATTGAGTGGCAAACTTGTGACACATTTAGATATGTCATTGACTATAAAAAAAATTAATTAATTTCAAACTGAAGATTTATGATAAAATTCTGTAAGAATAAAAAAAAAGATGTAGCTAATTTTTAAAGATAAATAAAAAACTAAATCTATTATAAATCCGTTGAAAAGTAAATCAAATTTACTTTTTATATATTTTATCTTCTAAAAATGAATGGAGGATTGTGATAAGATTTGTGACAAAAGTCAATGAAAAATTAACTTTTTTGCTTTGTACACGATCTACCGTTGATTGCCAACCGAAATATCCGTCAATAAATGTCCAAATTTTAGTAGTGTATGCAACGTGCATCTATTTTGACATATGTTTGATCTAACGTTGTTTGCGAAAAAGTTTACCATTTACGCTAACCCAATAATTTCCCTCAACACACAAATTAACCTCACAAATTATATAATTTGATTGTTTGATGCGAATTAAATGTTTTAACTTTTTAATAATAAAAAAATAAATTAAAACAATTTTCATGCTGAAATAATTAGTACTACTTTGTTTAACAAGTACTAAACTTATTCCGAAATAACTTGAGAATAAAAGTTATTATATTTGTTTTATGCAAAAACACGTTAGAAAATAATGAAAATATTTATAGCACAAAGTGTCATTGGGACCCATCGTTATAAATGAGGCTTGCATGATTGACCGACAATTATCAAGCGAAGTAACATGGGTTTTGGGACCCTAGAAATCAATATAAGTTGCAGGTTTTTCTTTCATTTTTTAAAAAGTAAATTTTTACTATAATTCATCACCCTTGTGTTATTTTTGTCAAAGGTAGCAAATTTATTCCATAAGAAAAAACTCAAGACATTAATTAAAGGCCTTTTACATGGTGAAGAGGCCAATATATCAAGAAAAAGTAAAACTGAAATGTTTATGTTACAAAAACTCAGTTGTATTAAACCCGGCTCAGAAACATTGGAACAGGTTTTGGGATGTGTGAGATGGACGAAAGGAGTCATGATCCCATGATCAATCCACAACTAGCTCCCATTTTTTAAGGACTTTACAAGATCGTTTCAAGGACGTCCATTTGAATATTTGAATCCTTATATTCGCAAATAAAGCCTACTCATATAGCAATTGAAAACCACATTATTACAATGATCCCAAACTAAAATACAGAGTAGCGCAAACGAATGCTTGCGGATTCTTCGAAACCAAGGAGAAAAATGAATGAGTGACCACCACCTGGATGATTCACACTGTATTCCCCATGATCCTGTACGTTAAGAAATCACTATTTTTGAAATAATTCCGAGATCTTTGAAGCACAAAACAAGACAATGATCCATCATTTCATGTGTCTCACTATAAATTGCATATAAAACCAAATGCAAATCCATACGATGATCACTTATTAAATTAATTTTATACCATATAATATGGAAACTTTTTCTATGGGATTGGTTGTTTACCTCTTAAGAGTTCAATTAAGAGGCAGCCTCAAAATTGTTAAGAGGTAAATCTTGTTTGGCAAAAAAAATGGACTGCATCAGTGCATCTTAATGTTTCCAAAACCCTCTGAATGGTTTTGTCTCTTGAGCCTCTCTTAACCATTCAGTCATTCAGAGCCCTAATTTCATCCTTAACAATTACCAAACCATCACATTTCATTCTGCACTATATCATAAGAGCATTTTGATCATTTTGATCACTTAATCACCTAGCACCAAACCATCACATTTCATTTTGCACTATATCATAAGAGATTTGAAAGGTTGAAAGTGGTTTAAGGGTAAGATAGTGTAAAGCTGGTCATGTGGTGTTGATGTGGCAGTTTTGGATTGAGCCCAAATTGATAGTGGTACTCATGGCCTAATGGTAACTCCAATAAAAAATTTGAAAATAGTTTGTATGATCCACATATCGAAGAAACACGGAAAGTAACAATTTATATCTTTTATTTCTAAACAAATATATTTGTTTATCACATGTCAAATTATCACAATCTTAAGAGTTATTCATTGAGCCAAAATTCACAATTCAGTAATTCCTCTAAATCATCCAGTATTTACCTGACATTCAGACATCTTTTACATGGTTGTTTCCTGGTTTAAAAGATCCTTAAATGGTATTTTGAAACATTCAGATTTTATTTTTCAGTTATTTAAAAGATTCAGATATTTTAATATTAAACTTTAATTAGTAAATACCATATATGGGTCCATCTTTCACTCGTAACAAAAGTCAACCCCAAAATGAGTAAATCACCATCACCTACTCGTATTTATTGTTAAATCCAGCCCATTACACTCTCCTTTTTCCTTCTACACATTTCATTTGAATTATTCAAACATTTAATTGGATTGACTTTATATGCATATATAGATCTCACTTTTCCAATTGCTTCACGATATAATGATACCCAACAACCTATATTTGGTTTGGTTGATATCTCACCGTATATTAATTAGTCGAATGTATTGTTTATGTTGTATATGTATACGTACATTTTAAAGGTTTATGTTTGAAATTAATAAAACTATATGTTAAACATATATAATTATAAATAAATATAATATAATATTTGTTTATCAAATACTTAAACTGATACGATATAATACTTCATAACATTACCAGAATACTAGGCATTAGCGTGTCAGTTTTCAAGTTTTTATTTATTTTTAGGCTGTGTATTTTAATTTTCATTCATTTTTTCTTGATTAGTTTGAGCATACAAGATATGTTGCGTAATAAGTTGAGTAGATCTCGTTGACGTAGAGCTTTGCTGCCTTTTTGCAGCAACAGGGATACACTGCCCCTCCTCCCCGATCCACCTCCCCGTCAACCACCTTTTTAAATTTACATGTTAATCATGGATTTGAGTTTGGAATATATAATGTATCTGGACTTGGATTGTGGATTTGATTTTGATATTTTTGTATAAATTTGGATTTGGATTGCGGATTTGGTATTTTCTGTATGAATTTGGGTTTGTATAGGTAACTAATTTATATACAGGAAGTTCTCACCGCTTTCGATCGAATACATCAGAAACCTAAGTTTCATTAGAAGAAACTCCTTCCGATTATTTATTTAATTCACCAACGAAAAAATGAAGAACGGCCCTAGAAAGTTTAGCGAACTAATTTTGTAAATAAATCATTTTAATTACTAAAACCACATAAATACGGATTATTTGTTAAAAAAGCAAGATGTCATAGTTATTTCTTCTTTTCTTTCTTTCCCGTTTCTTTTCTTGGGCTGCCAATAGAAGTGGGCTTGCTAATTGCCTATTTTCTGCTTTTGAACAGTGGGCTACGTAAATCTGGGCCATACTTTCCTCTTGAGATTAAATATGGCCCAAATGATTAGCTAGCTGTTATTGTACAAATTACAAAAGAATAAAAAAGCAACTAAAATGGTTTTTATTAATTTCTGTTTTTTTTCTTTTGTCTTTTGTTTTGCTGCCATCAATAAAACAATCCAACCCAATATAACAACTTTATTTTTCTCTTCAAAACTAGATTAAATAACAACTCCAATGAAAATGGGTATTTTTAGAGACTTTGACATATAAAGTGATATGATCACGTATCATATTTGTATGATATAAATATCACTTGCTTTGTGTTAGATATAAATTGTAGGGGGTATTCGTATGATACAAATTGTTGGTTTGATTTAGACATCAAGTAGTCAAACTGTTACACTTAGGCTTGTAAGTTCATTCCAAATCCCTCTAATGTAATGGTTTGACCTTCAAGTAATCAAACTATTACACTTAGGCTTTTAAAGTCATACCAAACCCCTCTAATGTAACAGTTTGACCTTCAAGTAGTCAAACCATTACACTTAAACTTTTAAATTCATTCCAAACCCCTTTATGTACCAGTTTGACCTTCAAGTGGTCAAACCATTACACTTAGACTTTTAAAGTCATTCCAAATCTCTCTAATGTAACATTATGGCATTCAAGTAGTTAAATCGTTACAATTAGACTTTTAAAGTCAATCCAAACCCCTCTAACTAATTAAGCTTATTTCGACTAACCACTTCTTTATTTAATGTGGTTATTGAATATGTCGACAAATAGGGAATGACTGTATAAAAAGAATGACAGTCAATGGGTGTCATGGTAGGGACTATGTCAAATTATCGGATGGTTTTCTGGACTTTATCTATGCCAACGAATAGGAAAACTATACGTGATAGGATAGTGTTCCGCATCAGATGTCCTTGCTCCAAGTGTAAAAATACGCACCATAGGGAAAGGAATGACGTGAAAATGCACTTGATGAAATCTGTTTCATGACTAATTATACCATTCATGACTGATTATTGATGGGTTTTTGTGGGTATCCTCGGATCAAACTGACTCGAGGATTAACACAGATCTATCAAACCTTGCTGGTTTGATATATCTCATAGGTTTAAAACAAACTGTTAAAACCTACGTGATCAGAAACTCGCTGTTTCCGATCTAATCATGCGGAAGCGATAAAAGCTAAAAAACCCATTAAAGCCTAATGATCTTTAATCGTTTATAGCTCTAAACCTAAAAGTTTAGGTTAGATCAATTTACCTGGATTGCTCGAGATATAGTCCACCGGTGATCGACCAACGAACGTCCTTCTAGTTGAACTTTATGAAACCCGAACAACTGAAAACTGGAATCCGACCCGGGGGGTGGTCGGCGCCGTTTTTGGAGAGAGAGGGAGGAGGGAAACTGAGAACTGTTTTTCTTAATTGAAAAGCTTGTTGTTTTTCCTTAACCCATAAGCCTTATTTATATGGAGGAAAAAATACAGTTTGTATAAGATTCAGTTTCCTTTTATAATTATCTCTAATCCTTTTCCTTTTAATTACCTGGAAAAGAATTTGCATACGATAATTATGATTATATATATTTATCTAATATATATAAAATCTTATTAATTAACTATTATATATTTATTTATCTAATAAATATATAATATCCTAATTAATTAATAACCCTCCAACTTTGGTAATTCTGACTGTAATTACCCAATTGATTTATAATGCACTTATTATAAATCCTAACTCTCCATTTCTGGGTTTCATCTAACTTGTTCGACTTATAGGTCCTCACAGGTGTGACCCTCAAGTGTCTTGTAACATTGGATGTGTAATCACTTGGTTTGTCAACTCTGCACATAATTCCTAACAGACTCCCACTTGTGCAAGTTGGCAATACCACCTTTGATTACACTGACCTAAGGAGGCCCCTAGACAGGCACTTAGGCTGACCAGGTTACAAGAACTCTTATACCCAGACTGGTGATATAAACATTCCGTGAGGAATTGGTATCTATGAAACTACTGTTCATTGATTGGGTATATCTTGGCTTTTCCCTTTGCATCGCGATATTTCATCTGTGAGTATGAGCTTGGAAAGTGTCAACTCTAAATACTCAAGATTCTGTTTTCTTGATTATCTGACTTTCACTGATAGGTAAACGACAAAGAACTAATCAGTTCGTTTGGGCATGGCCATGCACTTCATCAGTATACTTAGTCAGTCAAGATGGGCCCAGAAATATCTCTCTTCTGAGAAGAGGTGCAAATCCCATCTTGCATATCTGCCTTTAACACCACGGCTTCCGCTGAATCTAGTTACACCATTTATAGCCACCCTGTTACGGCGTAGCGGTTGAGTGCACTAAGAATTCAGTAGTCCTCATGATATCAAATCAGATACCTCAGGTGATAGGGACAACCACTGTGAGATTTACTTATGACTGCTTCCAAGAAGTAATCTCAACCGCGGATCACGTCCGATATTTGCTACTCTATCAAATATCTGTGCAACTTTTAGTCTACAACACTTGTAGCTGTTATTCAGCAACTGATCATAACTACCTAAAAGTTCACAATGACTTTAACGCCTTATCATGCTCCCACAATGATTTTTGAATGAAAAATCGGAGACTGATTTCATTCCTGGATATATTAAAACATGCAAAATGTGAAAGTAATAAAGAAATCAATTTTGTATAGTCCACATTACACGCTGTAATGATAACAAAATCAAATATCTTTTCTTTAATAACTTTCATAACATCTATTTAACGTTTGTTAGATACTGGTCTAAAATAAAGTATCACCTATCTTTAGTTTAAACCCTTTGATTAAAGTTTACCATTTTAATCAAAGTGATAACCAAATAATACAAGTCTGTTAACTTGTATCTGCTAATTATTGTCTTGCAAACACTTCTTAAAACAATAATTAGACTTTTATCATATTCCATGAACTCGGAGATCTGGACTAACTTCCAGTTCCTGAATATGTAAGACTGCAACTTTCCTTAGTTGTTGTGTAGATGAATGATTTCTACCTGAAATCCGATTCCTTTTGCAATCCTGGCAAATCTACTGGAATCCTATATTTTAATCCAACACTTTAATTATTGATTTCTAAGGTCAGTCACGACCTTTGTTTCATGGGTCCTGAAACTCTTATCCTTTTGACTAAAAGGGTAAATTATATCTTATGAACTCTTATCCTACCTGGATTATGAACTCCGAGATATATCAATAATTGCATCTTTTATTCTTTATCTCAGACTAGATAGAGAATAAATTGGGCTCCCACTTGCTTTATAAAAACTAACTATTACTCAGAATTTTACTATTGACTTAGTCAAAACTTTGATCAGTCAATTCTAATTTTAAGTAATGAACTTTGAGAATTTCCTTTTATGAAACTTAACTGGATTTGGTCAAATCCTAATTCCAAATCTTGGAATCTTTCTAGTTTCATAAATACTGTTATTAACGCTATCTGAGTTAATATTATAAAATTCTCTATTTAAAACATTTGAATAATAAAACTTGATCAAATTTGATTAGTTAATTCTGAGAATTTCTTTTATAAAACTTAACTGGATTTGGTCAAATCCTAATTCCAGAACTTGGAATCTTTCTAGTTTTATAAATACTGTTATTAACGCTATCTGAGTTAATATCCTGAAATTCTCTTTTTAAAATTTGATCATAAAACAATTATTCATAAATGTTTTATTCTCAAAATACATTCCTATAGAATCTCGTGTGTTTTGATAGTTTTTATACAAATTACTTCAATTTAATAGAATTTATTGAAGTAACTATAACAGGCAACAACTAGGATCATACAAACACTAAGCACAATCAGATATTTCAATGTCAAGACAATAACTTTAGAAAAACCATCGAATTATAAAATATAATTATTCAAACATTGTTTAAAACTTAAATCCCCAAAAACAACTGTTTTAAAATTATAATTTCAAAATGTCTTGACTTAAACCATCTTGTACTTTGATCCTCAGCAACCTTTGGGCATTTCACTTCTGACCTCCTGCAATAATCATTTGCTCTAGGTATCAGTATACTTGTAAATCAACAAGTAAGAAGTGACAAGTCAAAGCAATCATAAATTTTCTGAGGTTTACATACCTGCTTCATGACGCTTAGGGCAGTTTTGCCTCCAATGACCGATCTCATTGCATATGAAGCAGCGATTCTCGGTCCTAGCTTTGTTTGGCTTAACCTTCTTGCCCTTGCCCTTGCCTTTGCCTTTCTTGGGTGCACTCTGGATGGCCTGGACTGGTCCTTTTCCTTTACTGGTGCTAGCTTGCCCATTTTTCTTTTTCACCCCTCCGTCTTTCACCATCAAGACATCCTTGGTCTTGTTCTTGTTCCCCATATTCAGTTCAGCTGTCTTTAGCATGGAGTGCAACTCTGCTATAGTTTTCTCCATGTTATTCATATTGTAATTGACTACGAAGGGCCTGTAGTCTTCTGACAGTGAATTGAGTATGGTGTCTGTTGCTAGCTGCAACGGAACAGGATGACCAAGTCTCTCCAGATGATCTAAGTGCCGTTTCATTTTCATGACATGGTCACTTACTGATGTCCCTCTTACCATCTTGCACTCATTGAATGTTTTGGTGGCATCGTAGCGTTCTGTACGAGCCTGAGTCTGAAACATGTCCCTCAGCTGGCGGATCATGTCGTAAGCATTTGTATTTATGAGCCCCGCTTGCAGATCTGGGCTCATGGTTGCTAGCATCAGACAGGCGACATCAAGGAGATCATATGAGTGCTTCTTGTGGGCATTTCTGGCAGCAGCCGGAGCGTTTGCCGGAGGTGCCTCCCCAAGTGGCTCTTCAAGCACATACCACTTTCTCTCATGTCTGAGCACAATCATCAGATTGCGCTCCCAGTCGAGAAAGTTAGAGCCGGTCAGTTTATCCTTCTCTAGGATAGATCGGAGGGAAAGATTGTTAGTGCTGGTAACAGTGCTTGCCATCTACACAAAATAAAACTTTTGGTCTTAGCAACTGTAAATAGATTAATTTCCAATAAAATATCAATAAACCCTTAAATGATCAATTTATTGGACTAGGATCCTTATTTCATACGTCCTGATGTGCGTAATGTTCTTGCTCCACCAGACCCGTATTTATTTCGGTAGGTAAGGACTTTTACCAATCATGTCTAGCTGACATGACTCCTAGATCTTTTCGGGACCATGGCAACTACCTGTGCATGTTTTAGTCCCTCTAAGTGCTTTTTGGCCCGGTACCACCCGGTGAACATTATAGTACCAAAACAGATCTCACCATTTTGGGGACCTGATCACTATACTCTGGCCGGTACCACCCGGAGATAATTCGCAGAGTTATGTAACCCCTTCAGCTTCAGTTTGAACACAGACGTTGAATGTGTGATCACTTACAACGCCTATGTACTTTACGCCGAAGGTGCCCCTAAATGGGTTGCACTACTGATCTATGATTTTCGGGGTTTTGAAAAACTTTTACTTCCAGGCTTTTGAAAAACTGATTGTTATAAAGGCTACTTACGTTTTAAACTAACTGTTTTAAACATACCTGTAATTTTAAAACCAACTGTTCTAAAATCACTTGCTAATTAAAACTAACTGTTTTAATAGCACACCTAGTTGATTAAAACTAACTGTTTTTATCAACTTTGCCTTTTATATAAAACAATCATCTATAGGTTTTAAAACAAAAACTATCGTTTTGAAAAGTTTGACGAAACTAATAAAAACCTATATACCTTTTGTGATACAACCTAGTTTTAAAATAACAACTCTATTTAAAACTATTAACAAGCAAGATATCACAAATAACCATGCAATTAAACAATAATTAATCACATAGTACCAAATTATAGTTTTTGCCAACGTTTCTTAGGGACCAATAATGACCTATTTGACTAAAGGCTTTAAAACTTGCGTAGCTCCCACTGGTCTCGCCATGTTTTGTTAGTACTCCGGTAAGATGAAGAATCTTTAGTAGCTCCCACTGACCTCGTCATCCCGAAAGGAAAAACTTCTATCCTAAGGTCATTATTACATAAGGGGTTGTAAATGGCACGCAGGCCTCCCCGCAAATATGTCAAGGGTCTAGGTTGGCAAGACACTATAATAGATATATATATATATATATGTAAAATCAAACTGAAATCCATATATCGAGCTCAAGCAATTACGTAACTATATATGCAATAAAAGCAATATTATAATTACGAGAAATAAACTGGATCCGTTAAAATTATTTTGTTTCAGTTATCGTAAAACTTGGTTTTTACAACCGATTCGAAAAACAAAACTGTCTTACGAATCAAAAACTTTAGACTTGAAAAATGGTTTTTACGTAAAACTAAGGTTTATAAACAATAAATCCTATTTTACAAAACTAAAACCATTTTACCCAAAAATTAACCTATTACCCAAAAATTATTTCAAAAAGGGTTTTATCGACCCAGTCATAAAATATTGGTTCATTCGAAAAACAGATAAAATTTTAATTTCCATAAAAGATTAACTGGTTTGAATAAATTTTATCAGATAGAAAATAATTTTGGATAAGAAATCCTTAAAACCAAAACAGTTCCTTTTGGGCCATGACTTGGTCCAAAGAGTTGGGCATTGGGCCTGATTACCAAACTAGGCCCATACTAACGAAAAAACCCTAGTGCTTTCATGATGGCGAAGGTAAACGACCACCGCTACCAACCGGAGCTTGACAATGATGGTAATCGGCCATCGCCGTTGTCGATCCATTCTTTGGAAAAACAAATACCAAATCGACACCACCATCGGTCGTGGCTGTCGATCACTTCCGATCTGGTTGTGATCGACTAACGCCGCCGCCACGCCCCATAGTTGAGCGGTGTTACCACCATGCACCTCTACCACCGACTGGTGGTTCGGTATGGATTCGGTTACCGGTGTGTAGCCAACTGATACTACCGCCATCATCCATTGCCGTTCTGCGCCACCAATCTGGTGGCGATCCGATTGGCGATCGTAATCAACGCCGCCACCACCAACATGGTGGTTTTGGCCAGTGATTGAAACAAAAACGGCCACCGCCGCCGCCTGGTAAGGCCGCAAGGCAGCCGGCGGACGGCTTGGTGGTTCGTGGTTCGTCCGGCAACGACGGCCACAGCCACCGTCACCACCATGTTTCAACCGCCCCTGCTACCGTAACACCACCACTACACCGCCGTCCACCACCGTGTTTGCGGTTTCTGGTGGTTGCGAGTTTTAAACCGATCTCGGTCGGTGTTGGAACTCGGCCAAAGCCGAGTGGTGCCCTACGGCTACCACCATCTTCTATCTGTCGGTGACGACGGCAGCGAGAATGTCACCGCCGTCACCGGAACTTGTCTCGAAATCGTTGGCCACCACCGGACTGGTGGTTAGGCCGTGTTTATTGCAAGCGCCGCCACCACCTTACTGGTGGCGCAGCCGTGGACGATCCGCATCCCGACCACAGTCGGGTGCGGTGTGGATTGATTTTGGTCGGCGATCATTGTCGCTGCTACTAAGCATGGCTATGGCCACCGCCGTTTGCCGCATACCACCCCCGCTTGCCGCCTACCACCACCAATCTGGTGGTTTGGCTAGGCGTTTACGAAATCGCCGCCACCACCTCTCTGGTGGTTTGGCTAGGCGTCCGCCGCCACCGCTAGCTGCGGTTTGGCCGGTGATCGGATCTGGTGGTTTTTGTCGTGGATTATTATCGCCGAGATTCATGGTTGCCGTCGAAAGCGCCGTTGCCACCACCGATTCTGGTGGTGTGGCAATGGCTCTGTTTTGGTGATTGATCCGGCCATGGATTACGGCTGTCATCCGCAACCACCATGCTGGTGGTGCGGTGGTGGTCAGACAACCGTAGCCACCACCACTCTGGTGGTGGTTTTTCCGGGTTTTTCGTTTTGTTGATATTCCGGGTATGATTAATTGAACGATAAACAAAATTCAAAAACCCAAAAATTTACAAACCATATAAAGATCAGATTTTTAAACAAGATACGCTAGAAACAATAATATTTAACGGATCACGCATATACAGATAAACAGATATGAACAGATAAAAAACTAAAACGATTTTAACAATGGCTCTGATACCACTGATGGGTTTTTGTGGGTATCCTCGGATCAAACTGACTCGAGGATTAACACAGATCTATCAAACCTTGCTGGTTTGATATATCTCATAGGTTTAAAACAAACTGTTAAAATCTACGTGATCAGAAACTCGCTGTTTCCGATCTAATCATGCGGAAGCGATAAAAGCTAAAAAACCCATTAAAGCCTAATGATCTTTAATCGTTTATAGCTCTAAACCTAAAAGTTTAGGTTAGATCAATTTACCTGGATTGCTCGAGATATAGTCCACCGGTGATCGACCAACGAACGTCCTTCTAGTTGAACTTTATGAAACCCGAACAACTGAAAACTGGAATCCGACCCGGGGGGTGGTCGGCGCCGTTTTTGGAGAGAGAGGGAGGAGGGAAACTGAGAACTGTTTTTCTTAATTGAAAAGCTTGTTGTTTTTCCTTAACCCATGAGCCTTATTTATATGGAGGAAAAAATACAGTTTGTATAAGATTCAGTTTCCTTTTATAATTATCTCTAATCCTTTTCCTTTTAATTAGCTGGAAAAGAATTTGCATACGATAATTATGATTATATATATTTATCTAATATATATAAAATCTTATTAATTAACTATTATATATTTATTTATCTAATAAATATATAATATCCTAATTAATTAATAACCCTCCAACTTTGGTAATTCTGACTGTAATTACCCAATTGATTTATAATGCACTTATTATAAATCCTAACTCTCCATTTCTGGGTTTCATCTAACTTGTTCGACTTATAGGTCCTCACAGGTGTGACCCTCAAGTGTCTTGTAACATTGGATGTGTAATCACTTGGTTTGTCAACTCTGCACATAATTCCTAACAATTATACCATGCGGTGCGCACATGGTGAAACCTATTACCATGCATCTCATCAGGACGTGGGTGAAGTTGTGTTTATACTTATATTATAAATTTAATATATAAACTAACATATATATTAAAAACAAGATCGATGATGCTTAGATATACATATATATATATATATTAGTTTACAGTATGCTATAATATATAAGTAAATCTAGAATGAGAGTTACAAGTTCTTTAAGAAAAATAAGACAAAAATAAAATTTAGGAAATTAGTTTTTATGAGGTTTAGACCTCGTCAAAACAGAAAAATCAACACGCACATTTATAAAGAGTAGAATATAAATGTAAAAACGGATAAGATTAATAGATCATCTTGATTCAGTATTTTATAGATAAGCTTGAAGTCATTATCATTACAAAAGTCTCACACTACACTCCAAAACCTTCCATTTCAAAAATAAAATACAGCATAGTAACCTTATCATTGCATTTTCATAAGTTTTTTTTTATTTGTATACGTCAATAAAAAGAATAGATTATATGTTACGAGGGAGGTTCATACAAGAACAACACATTTTAAAAGAACAAAGGAACCAAATGTGAGCCACATATTATGTGGGACCCACCCATTAATTAAATCATATGTGATTTAGTGGTGGACCCACCAGAATCATATATGATTTAATAATGGGTAGGTCCCACATAGGCCCACATCATGTGTGATCTAAAATGGTTCATTTGTTCCTATAAAATCATTTTGTTCTTGTTTGAACCTTTCTCTGTTATGTTATATATATAGATAGATATAACCATATCAGCTATTAATTTAATCGAAATAACTCATATAACTTATCAAAAACGATTAAAACAATTAACATCAACTCCTTTAATTTAAGATGTTCTTTTTTACTTATGGTTGAGCGTTCAAGTTTCCTTCGTAAAGCTCAAAGTAAATTTAGGAGTAGATTTAAAAATAAATTTAGTATACGTAATTGTGCCTACTGACTTAAAAAAAACTCCTTGTTGTTTATATATATATATATATATATAGAGAGAGAGAGAGAGAGAGAGAGAGAGCAAGATAATCAAACGATAAGTTAATTAATTTTGAGAAAGCAAGAAAATCCAAGATTATGATGACGCATAATACAAACACTTAATCATATATACTTAAACATATCTAACAGGGACTAGGTCGACTAAGTGAACCCGGCGAAAGGGACCAGGGGAGGGGAAGGTTACTAACTATGCGTCGGCCAACTCAACATATGCTTAAACATATATGATTAATCGTGTATATCACATGTAATCACTTTCTCGGAAATTGCCACCGTTCAACGCAACTTGCCACCATTCTCGTAAATTGGCTTTCTCATATGTAGGGCATTCTTTTGGCTTTCAGTTATGAACATCCAAAATATTAATATCGACCCTGCAGATACTCTTGTCTCAAACCGATAATACTATTAAATTATTTCATTCATAATGATCGCAAATAATATAATGTGATATAATGATGAAAAATATGGTTCATTTATATTTTTATTATTAATAATAATAGTTTTCATCTTCTTAACCAAAAGAAGACACTTAGGCAATAATCATCAAACCTATTTATAGAAAATTAACCAACACTCACACTCTTTACGTCTTACACTCAACAAAACAAATTATGGATGAGACTGAAGTCTCTATCATGAATTTTCAATAAAAGTATTTTAATGTTATCATCTTTTATTTAAATTGACTATTTTCTATATTCATATATAATTCGTCTTCAATAATTTTCAGTATTGATTACATTTATATTTTAAAGCGTGTTCAATAGTAACACAACCAAACAGGATTGAATAAATATAAATTATTTATGGAACAAAAATCAGAAAGGTATGCAAGATTAAAAGTTATTAAACTATTTGTCAAACCAAAACCTAAACCTGTGTACAACTCTTTAACTCACAAAACTTCACTCTCATTCTTCTAGACTATGGTCATGTCTATATAGTTTTTTCCAGTATTTTTTAGTAACAATGCATCTTTAAAGATCGCTTACCAAACCTTAACTGCGTAAGTATTTAAAGGTAAAAGTCCCATCTCCACTACAATCCTTCTTTGTAAGCAGTCCCTGAATAAGAGTAAATACCCATATTTACCGCCCTACCAACTAAGAACCTACATGGCTACATGGTAAGATTCTCCGATCATTATACTCAGCCACTAACCTAGGCGTCCTGGTAAATGTTTACCCGATGTTTAGTAAATAGTCCATCAGTGTTCATTTAGTAAACTGGACAAGATAGAACAAAATTAAACTGTGATCATCGTTTCACTTGGTAAGAATTTTATGTGGAACGAACAAGAACAAGTGAAGTAGATGTACTCCACTCCCATCCTATGGAACAAGGTGGAGGAGACCTTATATTTTACCAATATAACCTTAAAATAATACTTAATTCTCTTCTAAAACATCAAATATGTTTTCTTCTTTGCATCTTATTCATTATTTAAATTTTATCTATTGTATTTTCTGTTATCAGAATTTTCATTTTAGTATCATGCAAATATTATTTTTATACAAATTTTATATTTTGGTTAATTTGTACAATTTATTAAATATTCATAATAAAAAAATCATATAGAAAATGAATAAAATTAAAATTAAAAATTATGTAAACTTTTTATTTTGGTCTAATATTAATGGTATCGACAACTTCCTAATAATATATTTATACAAAATGTTTTTTATTATAACTTAATAAATTACATAAATATCAAATATATAAAAGAATTTAATAATACATTCGGTATAACTAGTTATTTTATTTGTTCCATCCCATCCAGTTTTGTAAAAGATCAAAAGAAGTTATTCGGTGCTTCTAATCTATAGGCATGCAACATTTCTTTATTTTAGTTTTTCGATTCTTTTAAGAATGTTACTTGGTGATTTTGTGTATGGAAATGTTACCAGAGTGTATTTGGTATCTAGATAATGAATGGATTACTACTTATATACACGATGATGATATATCGTTCTAAGCTTTATTGAGGAGGTGGTTAGTAGTGCTTATGATAAAAGGTGTTTATCAGCTTTTCTTCTTTCCTAGGAAGTTAGAATATTTTTCTTATCGGCTTTTCCAAGAAGAAGATGGGATGTCCAAATACTTCAAAAATAAATTATTAATCGATCCTCACAAAATATAAAATTATGGCATTACTTGCAATTGGACGGTTTTCATCCGATCTCAGATTACAACCCGGTTTCTGTGTCCAAAAAATCTACAAAATGCGAATTAAATTTAAAATGAACAAAAGTTAATTTGATTGAAATAGAAGAAAATAGTGGTTGTATTATACGTAACGATTACCACCATTGACATGGTTCGGACCAATCAAAGAGTTCATTACGTCTGTGGCGTCTTCATATCCAACTCCCCACGTGGCGATGATTAGTTTGTTTGTCTTGTTGTGTCTTAAGTCTACTGTCCACGTGTCACATTACCATTGGATGAAACCATTCATAAACGTAGTTACCACACGTAACCGAATAAAAATGAATATTACAGGTTTGTTTGATTATGAAAAAATTTGAAGTTCTTTAAAAGAAAAATATCTATGATAAAAAGTTAGAAAACGTTCGTTTGATTTATATAATTTTTAAAAGTTTCTAATAAAATTAAAAGGTTTTCTCTTCTAATTTTTATGTAAATCAAAAACTTAATTTTTATAGTTTTTCTAATATTTTCTAAACCAAACGATAGAGTTTTCATTTTCCATTTCAGAAAACTAAGAAATGCATTTATAAAATTCTGGAAAACTATTAAAATCAATTTTCTAATTTACATAAAAGTTAGAAAATAGAGTGCCTTTGGTTGTAGAAAACTCTTTTCATTTTTCTAGAAAATGTTTTGAGAAAATTTAGTTGAGTTTTTATTTTACGTTTTCTATGAAAAATTTAAAGAACGTGTTTGCTTGAAATTGTGGAATTTTCATTTTTATTTTAGAAAGTTAGAAAACGCATTTAAAAAATTTGGGAAACTATGTAAAGTAGTTTTATAATTTACATAGAAATTTAAAAAAACTGATTGAACCAAACTGAGTTTTCTAAATTTTAATTTTCATTGGAAATTTTTTTCCAAAAAACTAAAAAAATTTCTGTAACCAAACACACCTTTAATTCCTTTAAAAAATTGAATGAATCAAATACATCTTTTAAATTTTCATTTTCTTTAGAAAAAAATCTTTAGAACACTACGAAAAATTCAATAACCAAACCCACCCAAGATCATATCTTTTCTTTTTCCTGGTTCATATTTCTTAAATACAAAAATATACTTTTTAACATTTATTCTTAGCCGCGTACACGTCTAATCATTCCCCTTTATGCTTCAGCTCCACTCACACACCACCGCTCCAAACCGATCTTTGTCTTCGGCTAAGCCGCGTTGGCTCCGGTCAGCCGTAAATGCTTAATTAAAAATATTACTTTTTTCAAAGTTTATTTCCTTAAATTTGGGAAACGTACAAAAATAAAGTTATTTGAATATTTGGATGTAAATTTCGTACAGAAAGTCCTCATACAGCTACTTCCACCGGTACCGCCCACAGACGTGACCTGCAAGAAAACATATAATAATATACATTTATTTATTTTTTAATAATAAAATATCGTGACATAAGCTAAAGTATTCATCTATAAATTCCTCATTGGCCAAACTTGTTTCAAATTCTATTTTCTTAACCGGTTTCTGATGGCGGAGGAGTTTCAAGAATCCGAGCTCGTCTTCGCGGAGAATCCCGCGGGAAAAGGGAAAGAAATTCGGTGTCCGAAAGTCGGGAAGAGAAAATCCGATAAGAAAAAGCAGAAGAAGAAAGGCGCGGTTCCGATGAGCATTCCGGAAGAATTCTCCGGGAGTTCGTGGATACGACAGTATTTGCAAGCGCATTCGAAAGACGACGGTGATGATGATGAGAAAGGAGGAGAGATGGTCCCACCCCATGTGATTGTGGACCGACGGATCGCTGGAAAAGCGGCGTTTTCCCTTTGCTCGGGTAACGGGAGGACTTTGAAAGGAAGGGATTTGAGTGAAGTCAGGGATTCGATTCTTAGAATGACAGGATTTCTTGAATCGTAATTTTTTCTTAAATTTCAGAGTAGATTTATCGGATAACGTTTTGGTTTTTCAATCGTGAATCGATATTTTTTAGGACACGAATGATGTAATCAAACCGGAAAGGCATTAGATTTTTGTTAAATCTTTGCTTAGGATAATGTAAACATTATGAGTGCAAGCTTGTTCATGATGTAATAGGTAAAATATAAACAATTTTCGGACCAAAAAGCATCTTTTGAAGATAATATTTTGGGCAATATGGTTTATTGAAAATTGCATTGTGAGTCTCTAAAATCTCTAAAATAATTATGAAAAATGTTCATATTGTTTAATTTTTTTCATGCTCTAGCTAGGTACTGCAT
This sequence comes from Centaurea solstitialis, assembly GCA_030169165.1. Taxonomy (NCBI): domain Eukaryota; kingdom Viridiplantae; phylum Streptophyta; class Magnoliopsida; order Asterales; family Asteraceae; genus Centaurea; species Centaurea solstitialis. The sequence continues at coordinate 93,785,772 of CM058041.1, forward strand.
CTACTATGTTAAAAGAGTATGTCATCTAAGGGGTAGTTTAGTCATTTTATTATTAATTTATATTTTACTAAAAGTAATCAACATCATATGTATGTATATATATGATATAGCTTTCTACGTGATAATGATGCATATATGTGCCTATATGACTATATCTAATAGAATAAGATATTCTTATTTATCTATTAAGACTTAATTAAGAGGAAAAAACCAAAAAGATAAATAGAAATAAAAGATTAAAATACACGTCAAATTAACATAAAGGTTTAAAGAGAGTTAGTGGGCAGGAACCAACGGTGTTGCAAAATATAAACCACAAGGACACAAGATACGAGAAAATATAAACCGTAAAGCCCTTTTCCGTAATTACTTAGGAGGCGTTTGGTTCATTTCAGGGAATGAGAATGAAAATGAAAATGGGAATGCAGGAGAATGGGAATAGGAATGAGCATTGCATTGATCAGTGGCGGAACACGGGTCTTAGATCCCGAGGGGCCGAACAAACTCATTGATTTTATTTTGAACTTTTTTATATGGGCTTTCAATTATTGGAACAATACATATCCGGTTTTCTCATCCTTCATTTGTCCTTTTAGGATTTTAAGAAGAATATGCATGAATTTTTCTAGGAAAACGATTGGTTTTTATGTTGATCTACATGCCAAACATATAAAGTAACAATATTTATAATTCAATATATGATTAAATTATTTTGGAAGAATAAAGTGCTATACATTATCCGTCGAACAACAAAAAAGTAGCTCAGTCAAATGCTTCAGTTTTTATTAAATTAATACATTATAAAACCCTGGAACTCATAAGTGAGAAATATATTTATATATAGAAAAAAGTTCAAACAAAAAACACTAACTATTTACGAGAATGCGAGAGTTTCACCCATATACAAATCATATGTGATTTCACTAACGGAAAAATGAGATGAGGACGAGTTTGAATGCGATTTAAATTCGCAGGTTAACTTGTGTGAATCATATGTGATTTTGTACGTAAATCATATATATGTGTGTGTCAATCAAGTATACGATTCAATTATCCCAAAAAACATACATTTATTATCATTAATATACATAATACAACACCTCAATGATAGAAAAATATATTAAATAACAAACAATTTTTTTTATTATAGTACCAAATTATATTGTTGTTTTATTTAATTATATGAATTAATCGTATTGTTTTATTAAATTATTTTAGTATATTTAACTCTTTTGGCAAGTAGAAATTAAATTAACAATTGTTTATCTCACAGACTTGGGAAAGGCCAGGGACCTGTCATACAAATATACCATGGAATTTCATATTGCCTCTATGAAGAAGATGAAAAATCAGGGGGCCTTGGCCCCCCACTGCCCTTTAAGCGCTTCGCCAATGGCATTGATACTGTTTGGTTAACCCAATATAATCAATGAAAAATTATTTCATCTTAAAAAATATATGTTTTTCCAACTTGAAAATACAAAAGATGTTTCATTTAACATCCATAAATGGAACAATGCATGAAAAAAGAACCAACTAGAAACAAAAATTTCATTCCCCGTAATTTGGTCAGGAATGGAAATTAATGGATTTGCAGAAATGATTCCATTATATAATATCAAACCAAACAGCAGTTTTCATTATCATTCCCATTCCTGACCCCTCAATACCCTTAATCCCCATTAATTTTAGAGCCCATGATACTATTTTAAATAGACAATAAGGACCAAACATGTAATTCACTCATAATAAAAATATGATTGTACATATCACTTTTTTAGTCATACTTAATCATAAATATTTTTAAAGGCGAAAAATCAAGAGAGAACAAAAGTTAACATGAGAAGTATAAGAACGGTTTTTGTAACATCCTAAATTTTGTCAATAAGTTAACTTGAACCTAAGATTATTGCCCACATTCTAAGCATATAAGGATTTAGGTATTCTTCCCATGAAAAGCCTTTTTGTAGGCTAAGGCTAGGTTGGTGGTAGCGGAATGCTGTCCGTGCCACTATGTGGCCACAATGTCACCACAATGAGGATGCAAGTATACATCGACACTGGGATCGCTATAAGTAATAAAGTGATAAATAAATCGAGATCGTTTCCACAGGGATTGGTTTTCAGAATTTCGAATATAGAGTTGAGAATACACTGATTTCAGTTAGAGAAGAAGATAATATTTTTGGGTGATTTTTATAACAGTTAACTAGAGAAAATTAAATTAAAGCAAAGGGAATGGGTGTAAGCTTTCTCTTAAAACCAGGTAGTACACGAGTTTAGAAACTTCACGTTATGGAATTATTTATAAAAACTCAAATCTCTCGAAACTACGTTTTTACAAAACATACCGTGAAGTTGCTACGAAGTCGTCGTTACTACCAAATCGTAAGATTGCCGGTTTTACTAAGTAGACTTTAAAGAAAATCTCGTTCCACCAAGTATGGGGATTTACACCCAAGTCTCCTTGTGATATAAATCCCGACCGGCTTACTGAACCTTAGAAAACCATACAGAACCCGCATCTCTGCGTGATTATCAAAGGCCCTCTCGAGCTCTTCGTGTATTATCCAAACCGTATTTCGGACCCGCCCATCTCTGGATCTGAGGTCTAACACGACACATCAAAATGGCCGGTTTATCTGTATCGAAATTAAGCGTCGGTTCAAATAACCAATCTTAAGATCCGAAAGTAATGACAATACCCAAGTGCTGTCTACACGATCTTAAGAGGGACTTACACCCACACCCATAAAGGTTTTAGCATAAAATAAAAGACATAAAAATAAAGTTAACTTCTACTTGCATAAATTAAATACGGAATGTAAACTACAATACGAGAAGTTAAATACGAAAAGATTAAACACAAGTAGTAAATAAAGAAAAAAAGAAGAAGAAACCTTAAGCTCCTCCATTAATGGAGGAGCAAGGTGAGGAGGAAGAAAGAAAGAAGTAGCAGGGTTTGTAGGGGGCTGGGGGCCGATCCTTGAGAAGACTGCAGGATGGCTTATATAATGAAATTTTAACCCATGGATATGATCCATGGGTAAAATATCAACGAATAATAATTAATCTTATCTCCTTCCTGCTTCAGACAACTTGTTTATTTCACATGGCAACTTGCATTTCTTGCCCTTTCAGCCTTTCAAAAAGCCAAGTAGAGGAAGTCCCCTCAGTGGTGACACAAAGGGGTCTTTTGCTGTAAGACTTCTGAAGTTCGAGCTTTTTGGAGAACTTTTGGACTGCTTTCGGGATTTGGACTGATTTCTGAGCTTTGAGGCCGTTATTCATCAAACTTGATCTTTTGTGTTTATCAAAACCTTTTCAAAACATTTTAGTCCAAAGAAAAAGAAAGAGAACAAAGTGGGTATAAAATAATATACAAAACACGGTTTTTAAACACTAAATAACTCTCAAAATAGAGAGTTATCAGTTGGGCATTGTTCACACGGTTTCGCACACCCCCTGTTGTTCTTTTTGTGTTTTAATTATTTATTTTATTAATTGAACGGCAGCGGTGCCAAAAACAGGTGTGCAAAAGAAATAAAACAAGTAACCTTTGGTCCAAGTATAAACCTCTAATTACTGTCGTTTTTCTAAACAAGTAATAAAAAATGGTACAAGTACCAGATATCGATCCCACAGGGAAGCGGTGAAAAACAATCTTTCGGGATTCAGTTTTTTTGTGAAAGTTAACTTCAAATGGGGTTTGGATGAAAAGTATTTTGATTGGTTGGTTGGTTGATTATAAGCTACTTAAGAGAACAATTTATAGAGAGGAGCCAGGGGTGTAAGATTGTTAGTTGGAATAAAAATAGATGAAATGGATGGCAAATCGTATAATAACTTTAATTATACAGAATTGATATCCACGTAACTTTTGGAAAGTTAACTCATTTTCATATAACTAGATTATTTCTTGATGAGGTTGAAAGTAATCTTTAATGAAGTGTCAAAATATTAAAAATCAACACTTAAGTAATCTCTTAAAAGATTAACACATTTTCATACAATTGTCTCATCAGTAAATAATCAAGTTATAATCTTTAATGGGATACTATATCTGATACCAACTTTAGGAATAATACCAGTTGTAGTTCCTTAAGAAACTAACACATTTTCATGCCCTTGGATTATCACTAGTAAATTTTTTTGATATACTCTTTAATGAAATGCTAAAGGCGTGAGATAATAGCAACGAGTGTTGTCACCCACTCATATATCCCCGAAATAACATTTTAGTAACTTCTGAAAAGATACCGCATTTTTATATATCTAATTAACCGGTAATAATCCAAAGACATTCTTTAATGAGGCATTAAACTTAAGGTGATAAAAATTTAATTTTATATACGAGATTTCTTTTTCCATTTTACCATATTAAAATCCTACCGTGAACCTTACACCCCAAGCCATGAAATTAGCCTATCATGCTTGGGTGTGTTTTACGACTATTTTTAGACGAATAATTGTTTTAACAAGAAAACGTTAGTACCATAAGAATAACTATAAATTGCAATAATAAAAACAGTTGATGAGATACGGTTACTGGAAGTGACCAGTTGAAATCAAAAACAAGTAATAAGATGCAAGTACTGGAATTGACCAGTGGAAATTGAAACAGTTAATATGGTAAACTGGAGAAATGACCAGTTAATAACATGGATATTAAAACATATGCTTCACTTGGAATATTAATAAACACTTTAATTAAACAAAGACTTTATATATTTTATAATTTTATGTAACTAAGTATGCATGCTCATAGGAATATATAGATATATATGTATATGATAGCAAACATTAAACAAGAGACAATGAGATAACTGAAATGTTACTTAGATTATACTTCCAAATATTCATCAAAACACTTGGAGATGCGTTCGAGTCAAACAACGAGTCTTAAAGGACTCGAAAGCTCAAATCACCAAGTATCCAAAAGAGATGTTCAGCCTTACTAAAAGGAAACCCGAACCAAACAAAAGAGTAGTAGTTGAATGTCGCGAAAGGAATTGTCTAGAGGTGAGGTCGATTTCTTGCTAGAAACCGAGAAAACAAAAGGTGGTGATGATGTTCTTGAGTTGAGTGGTAAGACTTATGTTTTTTTAGATATATAAACACACATATATATAGGATCTCTCATGGACTTGGGCCAAAAACTAACTACTATGGGCTTGTATGTTGGGCCTCCATCTCCTTGCATAGAAACCGGCCCCAAAAAGGGACTTCTGCAGCCCATCAACAGCTTCGGCCCGGCTTCCTCTTCGGTCATCCAGTCCGGCCCAATAGCTCAAAAGAAATCCCGGTGGTCCATGAGAGAGTTCCTGAAACGTAGTATTTTACGTAAGTTTGTGCAATAAACAAAGGAGAGAACATATGAATGTGATCATTTGGTAAAAAAATTGCATGTAACCATATTTTATGTAGTTTTGATATTAGAGAGTAAGAAAAGAGAGAGAAAAGTGCATAAAATACGTTAGTTATGAGGGTAAAATATTTACCCTATCACATCCCTAAACTTGAATGGTTGCTTGTCCTCAAGCGACAGAAAAGAAAGAATTTCAGGACTTTTTCTCACTAAGTTAGTTATCCTTAACAGGAGATTGTCAGTCAGTTGCTGCTTCCTTAAGGATGACAAGAATTTTAAAATTTTATGAACATTCATACCATTTTGACGGTTAGTGTTAGTAGTTGGAGAAGTGATGCATAGACTAACTTTGTTAATTCTTCCATTGTAAGGTTAGGTCACTGTGTGTCATAGACAAAGGTGTTTAGGCACGTACTGTACTTTTGTACTTATTTATTTTATGAAATGGCACGATTTTACTGCCATCTTCTCATATTGAGGTATGGCATAGGTCTATTTTGACCTATGTGCTGTTTTGACTAATCGTCAAGTGCCTCATCTATGTGAGTTTTGCACAGGGGTTTGGGTGATGAATCAAGAAAGAGTGAGAGAGATAAAAAAAATTTTGAGTAAGTATTTGTTAGTGCTCTTTTCATGTGAATTTTGGGGGGGGGTGTTATCCATCCCTAAACTTTGAAATTTTGCTTGTCCTCAAGCAAATAGAAGCCTTGCGTGTGGGAGGACAATAGAGATGAGAGAGTGGTGAAAGTAAGAGCAAGAAGTGGGTAGAAGATTGTAGAAGATTGGTTAGAGTGAAAGGTGAGTGTATAGGAGTTTTAGTGAGCTATGCGTTTGGAAGAATAGACAAAAGTTGGTGTCCAATGCCAACCTAATCCTCAACCAACCCTAAGGTGTCATGTTAGTAGAAATGCGTTCATAAAATAATAGGAGAATAAGAGAAAAGAGGAATTTGGAATTCCTATGGTAAGTTTGAGAAGAACAATACTAATGTTGACAAATCGTGTTAACGAAAGTGGTAACTTAGTGAAACTCATGGTCCAAGTATTTTCAAAAGCTAGTAGACGACAAGTGGATTTCAAGAAATTGTCTACTATTAAAGTACAGGTAGCAGCGCTTGAAATGGACAAGTAAACACCGTAAAGACTTGGGAGTGATGACGTGTGCTTATGCGTGCAATTTGACAGTAAACAGCAGCCTTACGGCTGTGTTGGTACCACACGGGCAACAGCCATGGGTATTCTCATGTTGTTAAGCCCACGTATCCAAAAGTTGGCTTATGGAATAAGCTGAACATGTAATAACACATCGTCGGGTGTAACAAATGTGAGGGCATAATATAAATGCATGTGATGTGTGTGCTTGTGGTGTGGGCCAACAGCAGCCGTGTGGGTGGGCTTACCAAACAGCAGCCCGTAGGCTGTATGTACCAAACAGCAGCCCAAAAGCTGTGTTAGCATGCCATAGTGAATCACCCAACAGCCCCATAGGGACTTACGGATTAAGCAAGCATACACGTGCGATGTTTGCTAAACTATACATTTGTGAGGACAATGCTTTTATGAGTTATATTTGGCTTAATGAATAAGCCGAATATACCTTAGCCTGGTGCTAAGTGCCAACAATCATGGATTGCGTGTGCATGCATACCATAAGAGCATGATGCCAATACAAATATCTTAAAATACATATGTATTCATTTGTATGCTCACATCCCTAAACTTGAATGCAAACATGCATGAAAATGTAAATGCAATAAAAAAATTGTTAAAAGGTGAGCGAGATAAAGGAGAGGGAGATTGCAAACCACTTCCTACTGTCGGGTAGTAGGTGGGTAGAGCACTGGCTCCAATGGTGGGAGGGAGGGGTACGGTGGGAGGCCATATAGCAGGTCCCGGTTGACAGCTCGAACCGTGTCTCTCCAAACTCGGTCGCGCTGGCCATCATATTCCCTAAACTGGAATATCGCGCGTGTCAGCCAACTGATCTGGACTTGGTTGTTGTGATTCATTCGGAGGCTTTCGTTGGTGTCCTGCATCTGAAATTTAAAGTTAGGTACAATTGTCTCACTAGGAGCATGGGCCTTGGGGGAATCAACAACAGTTGCTGCGGGAAATGGTTCATCCGGGGATGAAGTCTTAGCAACCGTGTGTAAGTAATAACGTAACAATCTCCCCATCATAGCATGGCCGATTGCCATTTTATCATTACAAAAGATGTCGGTTGGTAAGGTCAAAACCTTTGCCATTGTCATTAGGTTATGAATAATTGCTGGGTAAAATAAACGACTAATGACTCTATTACAGCTTGTTTTGATGTTATTGGAAATTAGCATCCCAACATCAAAACGATATCCCTTGAGGATACAATATAGTATTAGAATCCTATCTATTCCCAGCTTTGAATTGTGAGTTGTAGGGAACAAAGTATGCTGGACAAACTGGGCCCATACACCGGCTTCAGCCGTGAGGGATTTGATTCGTAGGTGCCTAACATGATTTTCAAAATACCAGTTTGAACCAGGTATGGTAAGAGTGGACAAAATGTCATCCAAGTCCTCTTTTTGTAAATTCCTGCTCAAAGCATCTAGTTTAGAGCTTTTGTGAGGTTGTGTGCCTAAAAGTGCGTGGATGGATGCTGGGGAGTAATCCACGAGTGTCCCTCGGACGGGGATTTGCTGTGAATCCCGTATAGAGGCTTCCGTATAGAACTCTCGTACCCAACTCAAGTTATATTGAGTGGGTACAGCGCACAAGACATCCCACTTATTTGTCCTTATCACTTTTCCAATTTGGGGGATTCGAGAAATAATGTCATTCAAAAATCCTTTTGGCGAGTGTCCTAATTTATTATAATACATATTGAAACGTAAACTCGCAGTGGCATTGCTAAAAAAAGTTAAAATTTGTACCTCCCTACGAGCGTTTCGAGCCGACTGTCCGACCCTGCTGGATTGGGATACCATAGGTGGTGCCCAGGAAATGGGAGTTGGTGCACTCGGGTTGTTAGTGGTTTGTGGTCGGCGGCTATAGACATTCCTAATCGGAGGTAGCGGGTTCAACCGTGGTGAGCTTGTCATTGGTATCGCAGTGCAGCGGGCTACCGTAACTTGAGATGGTGGTGGGACCACGACAGGTGATGGGATGTGATATGGATTCGGTCTATCTAGACTGAGGTGAGGTGGTACATAAGGAACCGGCTGACCATATGTGTTTAGCATCATTACCATGGGTTGTGTTGCGGGGTAAATACCGTGGTGCATAACATCAAAAGAGGGGGTGGGGGTTCCATGCAGTTGACCGAAGGCAAGTGGAGGTGGTACAACCTGTGATTGCACGAGACTAGCAGCTAGGGTTCGATTGGCGTTGTCGAGTAAGGTTTCCAAGATGATGGATTGGCCTTGTGGTGGATTTGTGAGCGGGGGAGGACTATGGTTTAAGTCAAAGGTTGGTCTCGGTGGTGGTGGTGGCAGTGGTGTTGGATCATCGACATCCATGGAGACAACTTTACCCTTTCCTTTCGAGGTTCCGGCGGTAGTTGTCATCATTGCTGCAGCCTCGGCAAGAGCGTGGATGGAATCCGAAGCAATATTTGGGATAAGCTCCACTTCGGAAGTGGTTCGTGAAGCTCGATCGGATAAGGATGCGTCAGCGGCGGTGGGAGTGATGAAGGTTCGAGTCACCGAGCGAGTACGGCGGCGTTGGGTTCGTTTTTTCTTTCCGGTTGCCCTGTGGCTCGTCATTGCGTTGTTGAAACTTGAGGATCGAGCACCTTCTTTTATACACGGCTGGTGGCGGATCGGACTTCTCATCTTCGGATTAAGAAAAAAAAGGGGGGAAAAAGGGTGGTTAGGGTTTTGGAGTGAGAGAGTGAGGGTGGTGATGAGTAAGATGTTGATGGTGACGGTGATTGCGGGTAGGTTCAGATGGCAGGGGGGGTCGGTGGTACGAGGTTGAACGGCGCCGGCCGCTTCTTTAGTCGACAATCACGAGAGAGGGGGGTGATTGAAATCGAATGCGGCGATGGTGATGGTGGGTACAGGCGTAGCAGAGAGTACGACAGGAGAAGTACGTTTGTACTTTCTGTTGTCTTAGGTACGAGGATGGCCGGCGGCGTCGCAGTCGCCGGCGGCGTCTGTTTGGTGATGCGAGAAAGAGGAGAGACGAGAGGGAGATGGGAGAAAGGTGAGGGAGACGAAGAGAGAGTGAGATAGATTTGATGGAGAATGAGATATGACTTCTGGTATACCTGCATGGAAAAGAAAAAAAAATTCGGCGCCTCCAAATTCTTGAGAAAATGTCAGTGCAATTAATGCACTGATTTTTTATTTTGTATTTTAATTAAAAATAGTTTAAATAAGAGTATAATAAAAATCAGTATTTTTATTTGGGCCAAAAAAAAATCGATTTGGGCCTGAGAAAGAAAAAAAATTCTTTGAGTGATCCAGAATTTATGTAAAATGGGCCGAAAACTCAGAAAAACAACGTGAGTGGTGAAAAATAAATAAAAGAGAAATATGCGAAGATGATTTTCAACCGGCCCTTGCAATTTCTAATGGTATGTAAAAAGGTTTTACTCGTTGGCCATTTACCTTGAAAATTTTACCGTTTTCAGGGTCGATTAATTCAATAGCTCCATAGGTGTGAACCTTTGCTATTTTGAATGGCCCAGTCCATCGGGAACTTAACTTTCCTGGGAATAATTTTAACCTGGAATTGAATAGAAGTACCAGCTGACCTTCTGCAAGTTCCTTAGGAATAATTCTCTTGTCGTGCCATTTTTTCGTTTTTTCCTTATAAAGTTTGGCATTTTCATAAGAGTTATTCCTAAGTTCCTCTAGCTCGCAAATTTGCAAAAATCTTTTCTTGCCAGCTTCGTCAGGACTCATATTTAACTCTTTGATGGCCCAATAGGCTTTGTGCTCTAATTCTAGGGGCAAATGACAAGCTTTTCCGTAAACCAATTTGTACGGGGACATCCCTATAGGAGTCTTATAGGCAGTCCTATAAGCCCATAGGGCATCATCCAGCTTGGATGCCCAATCCTTTCTGTGTGGTTTGACCACTTTAGTCAGGATCCCTTTGATTTCTCTATTAGAGAGCTCGGCTAAACCATTGGTCTGTGGGTGATAAGCAGTAGCTACCCGGTGCCTAACGTCATATTTTTCCAAGACGTCTTCCAACATTTTATTTATAAAATGGGTACCCTCATCACTGATCAGGGCACGCGGGGTACCAAATCTTGAAAAAATTTGTTTTTGCAAAAATTTAATTACTGTTTTTGCGTCATTGGAGTGACAAGCCATGGCTTCCACCCATTTAGACACATAGTCTACAGCTACTAAAATGTAAGAGCAGTTGTTTGAGATTGGGAATGGTCCCATGAAATCAATACCCCAGACGTCAAACAGTTCTATTTCTAAAATCCCATTTAGAGGCATCTCATTTTTGTGGGAAATGTTCCCACTTCTCTGACATTCATTACAGCTTTTTGCAAAGCTGTAAGAATCCTGATGTAAAGTAGGCCAGAAAAAACCAGACTGCAAAATTTTAGCAGCTGTCCTACTTCCACTGAAATGACCTCCACATGGTCCAGAATGACAATGGTGGATTATTTGAGTGGTCTCCTCCTTAGGGACACATCTTCTGATCATCTGATCTGCACAAATTTTAAATAAAAATGGGTCATCCCATAAATATTTCTTGGAATCAAAAATTAATTTTCTTCGTGCATGCTTATTTAGCTCCTTAGGAATAATCCCACAAGCTAAATAATTGACAATATCTGCAAACCATGGTGCTGACAATTGCTTTACAACAAAAATCTTTTCATCTGGAAATGTTTCACAGATGTCAGTACCAGGTTCCTGATTGTCCTGCTTTTCCAATCTGGACAGGTGATCAGCAACTTGATTATTTATGCCCTTTCTGTCAATAATCTCCAAATCAAATTCTTGTAACAACAAGATCCACCTTATTAGCCTAGGTTTTGCATCCTTTTTAGAAATGAGGTACTTAATGGCAGCATGGTCAGTATGAATTATAACCTTGGTTCCCATTAAGTAAGATCTGAATTTTTCAAAAGCAAAAACCACAGCTAATAATTCTTTCTCAGTGGTGGTATAATTAATTTGAGCATTATTGAGAGTTTTACTGGCATAATAAATGGAATGAAAAATCTTTTCTTTCCTTTGTCCTAATACTGCACCAACTGCCCAATCACTAGCATCACACATAACCTCAAAAGGTTTTGACCAGTCAGGTGTGACTACTACAGGGGCTGTGACCAATGCCTTTTTCAAAATGTTAAAAGCAATTCTACATTCTTCATTAAAATCAAATGCATGGTCTTGTTGCAGTAATAAACAAAGAGGTTTTGAAATTTTAGAAAAATCTTTTATAAATCTTCTGTAAAAACCTGCATGTCCAAGGAAACTTCTGATTCCTTTGACTGTGGTTGGCTCTGGTAATTTTTCAATTACTTCCAATTTTGCTCTATCTACCTCTATACCTCTTTTGGATATGAGATGCCCTAACACAATGCCCTCTTTAACCATAAAGTGACATTTTTCCCAGTTTAAAACCAAATCCGTTTCTTCACATCTTTTAAGAATCTTTTCCAGGTTTTGTAAACAATTATCATATGATGTCCCATGCACAGAAAAATCATCCATAAAAACTTCCATGGAGTCTTCCAACATGTCAGAAAAAATAGACATCATACATCTCTGGAAAGTGGCAGGTGCATTGCATAATCCAAAAGGCATTCTTCTAAAAGCAAAGGTACCATAAGGACAAGTAAAAGTGGTCTTTTCCTGGTCATCAGGTGCTATGGCAATTTGATTGTAACCAGAATAACCATCTAAAAAGCAGTAAAATTCCTTACCGGCTAACCTATCTAACATTTGGTCAATGAAAGGTAAAGGAAAGTGGTCCTTCTGAGTGGCCTTGTTGAGTCTTCTGTAATCCATACAGATTCTCCAACCTGTGACTGTCCTGGTGGGTATGAGTTCATTTTTATCATTTGTGATTACAGTTACCCCACCCTTCTTAGGTACACATTGTACAGGACTGACACATGTGCTACTGGCAATAGGATAAATGATACCAGCATCTAACCATTTCAGAATTTCCTTTTTGACAACATCTTTCATCACTGGATTGAGTCTCCTTTGAGGGTCAACAGAGTTGAAATTTTTATCTTCTAAAATTATCTTATGCTGACAAATGGTAGGGCTTATGCCCTTCAAATCAGCAATGGTCCATCCTATGGCCTTGGTATGAAGTTTCAGCATCTGAACTAATTTCTCTTCCTGATCCACTTCTAAGGAAGATGAAATAATGACAGGCAATTTTCCTGAGTCTCCCAAAAAGGCATATTTTAAATTGGATGGAAGTTGTTTTAGCTCTAGGTCTGGTGCAACTTCTAAAGATGGGACAAGAGTTTTCCTATCCTCATTATCTAAGACTTCAAATGCAGCAGTTACTAAGGGTACTTCCTCACTGTCATCTTCTGCCTCATCATCAGTGTCTGCATCCCACAAGATTTCTCCTAAAGTCTTTTCCTCACACCAGGTTTCTATTTCACTTAAGGTGGAACACTCTTCTCTCTCATCAGGGTATTTGAGAGAATCCAACACATTAAAAGTCACCCTTTGGTCATGGACTCTCATGGTCAATTCACCCTTCTGGACATCTATCAGTGTTCTTCCTGTTGCTAGAAAAGGCCTTCCTAAAATGATAGGGACTTCTTGATCTACTTCACAATCTAAAATGATGAAGTCTGCAGGAAAAATAAATTTATCTACTTGTACCAAAACATCCTCAATCTTGCCTTTAGGCCAAAACTATGGACTTATCAGCTAATTGAATGGATATAGTGGTAGGTCTTGCTTCACCTATTCCTAAGGTAGTAAAGACAGACAAAGGCATAAGGTTGATGCCTGCTCCTAAATCACATAGGGCTCTCCTAATGGTCTTACCTCCTATGGAACAAGGGATTGTAAAACTTCCTGGGTCTTTCATCTTAGGGGGAATTTTCTTGGTTAACAGAGCACTACATCCCTCAGTCAGAGCTACAGTCTCATACTCAGTCAGCCTTTTCTTTTTGTTCAAAATATCTTTTAAAAACTTTGTGTAATTTGGCATTCTTTCAATTGCCTCCAACAGAGGTATGTTGATATGCAATTGTTTGAAAACATCAAGAAATTGTTTAAATTGAGCTTCCTCTCTCTGATTTCTTAACCTTTGGGGGTATGGAATATAAGAGGGACTGGAGTAGGAGTGGTAGTCTTTTGAGGTGTAGGTAATGGTGATGGTGAAGTTGTGACAGAGACAGGTTTTATCACAGTGGTGGATAAAGGGGTATCTGTCTCCTTGGGAAGTGTGTTACTAATGGTCTTGGGACTGTCACCAGATTGTGACACATCCTTACTGGTGTATTCCTGAGGTTTCCATACTGTTCTTTGGGGTCCTGTAGATGTTACAGGAGACAAAAGTGGAAAGTCAGGGACAGGCGAGGTAGAATCTGACTCAGCTGGAGTGGGTGAGTCAGTGTGTGTTGGAGTGGAAGAAGATGATGCAAAATTCTTGTCAGGATTTTGACTCTTCTTTTCAGACTTATTCAAGTCTTTTCCATTTCTTAAAGTCACAGCTTTAACCTGCTCTTTTCCTGGTCTCTGAGGAATCTCAGTGTCACTAGGTAAAGAGCCAGCCGACCTATTCCTAATTTCTAGAGCCATCTGACCCACTTGGGTCTCAAGGTTTTTGATTGATGCTTGGGTTTGAGAGATGAACCCTTTCATCATGGCTTCCAGTGAAGGCTCAACCTGTTGGTTTTGCCTTGGTGGATATCTAGGAGAGGTGGTCTGTTGGTGATTTTGCGAGTGGTTGTGTGAAGTGTGTTGGAATCTAGGTGGTTCCTCATCTTGAAAATGGACACGCTTTTGATTTTGAAAATGTGACTGTCCCTGGTTTTGAAAGTGTGACTGCCCTTGATTTTGAAAGTTGGACTGTCTTTGTTGTTGGGGATACTGGTTAGTCTGACCTTGTATCCTAGATAATTGTGGGTTAAGAGAAGGGCTGTTCCACTTTAAATGTGGATGATCTCTCCATCCAGGATTGTAGGTTGGTGTAAAAGGTCCAGTTTTGTCATTGTTTCCAATGTAATTTACTTTTTCTGGATTTCCCGGACAATTATCAAAAAGATGGTTTTCACCACAATAAGCACATTGGACAGGTAACTCGGATGCCTCAGAAGCATCAATACCAGACAATACTTGCTTCTTGGTAGTGAGATTTTTAAGCATCACTGCCATATCACGTACTTGGGTAGCAAGTGTTGAATAAGTATCATTGTTCTTGACACCAGTTAGTTGTAAAGGTTTTGCACGAGAGTCTGCCCAGTGACCATTGTTATTTGAAATCTTTTCAAGGATATTGTATCCTTCATTGTAAGAACTAGCTGTAAAAGCTCCTCCTGCAGTAGCATCAAGCATTTGTCTGGCTGGGTAATTCAAGCCATTATAAAATGTCTCTAGCTGAATGCAGTAGGGAATGCCATGGTGAGGGCATTTTCTCAGCAATTCTTTAAATCTTTCCCAGGCTGTGGGAACTGTCTCATCATCTTCTTGTTGGAAAGTGCAGATTTCATTTCTAGACTGAGCATTTCTTAGTGGTGGAAAATATTTTTTTCAGAAATACCTCAGCCATCTGGTCCCATGTAAAAATAGAGTTTGGTTTTAAAGAATAGTACCAGGCTCTGGCATGATGACTTAATGAAAAAGGAAAAAGTTTTAATTTTAAAGCGTCATCAGAAATTCCTCGAAGTCTAAATAATCCTGCAATTTCTAAGAAAGATCTGAGATGAGCATGTGGGTCTTCCTTTGACAATCCTGCAAATTGACCATTATTCTGTAACATCTGAAACATCACAGTTTTTAGCTCAAAATGCGGGACATTGCATGTTGGATCACGTATTCCTGTTTGCAATTGATGTACAATAGGAATAGCATAATCCATCATGCTGTTATCTTTGGAATTTGCCAGACGAAAGATGTGTTGTTCTGCATCTTCAATGTGTTGATTATTATTAAGAGGTGGTGGAGGATTTCGTAAAATTCCATTAACTGGATTTTCTTGCTGAACTCGTGGTCCAGGTTCCTGAATGATAGGTACAGGACCAACATGTGGTTCTGCCACATGTGGTTGGATGTCTTGCAGCCGATTTCTACCATTACCTCCAGGAGGTGGTGGTAGAGGTGGAGGTAGATCATCATTGTTGTACCTCCCATCAGGTGGGTTTCCAGGAAATGGTAGTTCTTCTAAAAATGCGTTTTCTTCTTCCATTGTAGACGAAGTAGAAGCTTGCAAATTTCTTTGCTCTCTTTTACGACGTCTAAAAGTTCTTTCGATATCGGGGTCTAGATTGAAAAATTCCCCACGTGATTTCCTTTGCATAAACTAAAAAAAATATTTTTGTTCTTTTTTTTTTTTCGAAAATATATAGTTATATATAAATTCTTTTTTTTTCTTTTCTCAACAAAGTGGTAGAAAAATTAACTCTCTAAAACTAAAATTGAAAAATTGTTTTGTTGCTTCCCCGGCAGCGGCGCCAAAAACTTGTTCACACGGTTTCGCACACCCCCTGTTGTTCTTTTTGTGTTTTAATTATTTATTTTATTAATTGAACGGCAGCGGTGCCAAAAACAGGTGTGCAAAAGAAATAAAACAAGTAACCTTTGGTCCAAGTATAAACCTCCAATTACTGTCGTTTTTCTAAACAAGTAATAAAAAATGGTACAAGTACCAGATATCGATCCCACAGGGAAGCGGTGAAAAACAATCTTTCGGGATTCAGTTTTTTTGTGAAAGTTAACTTCAAATGGGGTTTGGATGAAAAGTATTTTGATTGGTTGGTTGGTTGATTATAAGCTACTTAAGAGAACAATTTATAGAGAGGAGCCAGGGGTGTAAGATTGTTAGTTGGAATAAAAATAGATGAAATGGATGGCAAATCGTATAATAACTTTAATTATACAGAATTGATATCCACGTAACTTTTGGAAAGTTAACTCATTTTCATATAACTAGATTATTTCTTGATGAGGTTGAAAGTAATCTTTAATGAAGTGTCAAAATATTAAAAATCAACACTTAAGTAATCTCTTAAAAGATTAACACATTTTCATACAATTGTCTCATCAGTAAATAATCAAGTTATAATCTTTAATGGGATACTATATCTGATACCAACTTTAGGAATAATACCAGTTGTAGTTCCTTAAGAAACTAACACATTTTCATGCCCTTGGATTATCACTAGTAAATTTTTTTGATATACTCTTTAATGAAATGCTAAAGGCGTGAGATAATAGCAACGAGTGTTGTCACCCACTCATATATCCCCGAAATAACATTTTAGTAACTTCTGAAAAGATACCGCATTTTTATATATCTAATTAACCGGTAATAATCCAAAGACATTCTTTAATGAGGCATTAAACTTAAGGTGATAAAAATTTAATTTTATATACGAGATTTCTTTTTCCATTTTACCATATTAAAATCCTACCGTGAACCTTACACCCCAAGCCATGAAATTAGCCTATCATGCTTGGGTGTGTTTTACGACTATTTTTAGACGAATAATTGTTTTAACAAGAAAACGTTAGTACCATAAGAATAACTATAAATTGCAATAATAAAAACAGTTGATGAGATACGGTTACTGGAAGTGACCAGTTGAAATCAAAAACAAGTAATAAGATGCAAGTACTGGAATTGACCAGTGGAAATTGAAACAGTTAATATGGTAAACTGGAGAAATGACCAGTTAATTGTTGGGTTTTTGTGGATATCCTCAGATCAAACTGACTTGAGGATTATCTCAGATCTATCAAAACCTCGCTGGTTTGATATACCCCATAGGTTAATCAAACTGATAAAACCTACGCGATCAGAAACACGCTGTTTCTGATTTAATTATGCGGAAGCGATAAAAGCTAAAAACCCATTAAAGCCTAATGATCTTTAATCGTTATAGTTTTAATCCTATTAATTTGGTTTAGATCAATTTACCTGGTTGCTTGAGAATAGATCCACCAATGATCGACCAGCGAACGTTCCTCTAGCAGAACTGTATGAAACCCAAACACACAAAAACGAAATCCGACGGGAGGGGAGGGGAGGTCGGCGTCGGCTTTTGGGAGAGAGGAGGAGGAAACTGATAACTGGTTTTCTTAATTGAAAAGCTTAGATTTTTCCTTAACCCATAACCCTTATTTATATGGAGGAAAAATACAGTTTGTAGGGAATCTAGTTTCCTTATTATAATTATCTCAAATCCTTTCCCTTTTAATTAGCTGGAAAAGAATTTGCATACGATAATTATGATTTATATATTTATCTAATATATAAAATCTTTATTAATTAACTATTATATATTTATTTATCTTAATAAATATATAATATCCTAATTAATTAATAATCCTCCAACTTTGGTAATTCTGACTGAAATTACCCAACTGATTTATAATACACTATTATAAATTCTAACTCTCCATTTCGGGGTTTCATCTAACTTGTTCGACTTATAGGTCCTCACAGGTGTGACCCTCAAGTGTCTTGTAACATTGGATGTGTAATCACTTGGTTTGTCAACTCTGCACATAATTCCTAACAGACTCCCACTTGTGCAAGTTGGCAATACCGCCTTTGATTTCACTGACCTAAGGAGGCCCCTAGACAGGCACTTAGGCTGACCAGGTTACAAGAACTCTTATACCCAGACTGGTGATATAAACATTCCGTAAGGAACTGGTATCTATGAAACTATTGTTCATTGATTGGGTATATCTTGGCTTTTCCCTTTGCATCGCGATATTTCATCTGTGAGTATGAGCTTGGAAAGTGTCAACTCTAAATACTCAAGATTCTGTTCTCTTGATTATCTGACTTTCACTGATAGGTAAACGACAAAGAACTAATCAGTCCGTTTGGGCATGGCCATGCACTTCATCAGTATACTTAGTCAGTCAAGATGGGCCCAGAAATATCTCTCTTTTGAGAAGAGGTGCAAATCCCATCTTGCATACCTGCCTTTAACACCACGGCTTCCGCTGAATCTAGTTACACCCTTTATAGCCACCCTGTTACGGCGTAGCGGTTGAATGCACTAAGAATTCAGTAGTCCTCATGATATCAAATCAGATACCTCAGGTGATAGGGACAACCACTGTGAGATTTACTTATGACTGTTTCCAAGAAGTAATCTCAACCGCGGATCACGTCCGATATTTGCTACTCTATCAAATATCTGTGCAACTTTTAGTCTACAACACTTGTAGCTGTTACTCAGCAACTGATCATAACTACCTAAAAGTTCACAATGACTTTAACACCTTATCATGCTCCCACAACGATAAGTTGTCACGGACAGATTTTGAATGAAAAACGGAGACTGATTTCATTCCTGGATATATTAAAAACATGCAAAAAATGTGAAGGTGATAAAGAAATCAATTTTGTATAGTCCATATTACACGCTGTAATAATAACAAGATTGAATGTCTTTTCTTTAACAACTTTCATAATGTCTATTTAACGTTTGTTAGATACTGGTCTAAAATAAAGTATCACCCATCTTTAGTTTAAACCCTTTGATTAAAGTTTACCATTTTAATCAAAGTGATAACCAAAAATACAAGTTTGTTCATACGATCTACTTGTATCTGCTAATTATTGTTCTGCAAACACCTTATAAGAACAATAACTAGACTTTTATCATATTCCATGAACTTGGAGACCTGGACTAACTTCCAGTTCCTGAATATGTAAAACTGCAACTTTCCTTAGTTGCTGTGTAGATGAATGATTTCTACCTGAAATCCGATTCCATTTGCAATACTGGCAAATCTACTGGAATCTTATATTTTAATCAACACTTTTAATTATTGATTTTTAAGTCAGTTACGACCTTTGTTTCATGGGTCTTGAAACTTTTATCCTTTTTAACTAAAAGGGTAAATTATATCTTATGAATTCTTATCCTACCTGGATTTATGAATTCCGAGATATATCAATAATTATATCTTTTATTCTTTTATCTCAGACTAGATAGAGAATAAATTGGGCTCCCACTTACTTGCATAAAAACTAACTATTACTCAAAATTTACTATTGACTTAGTCAAAACTTTGATTAGTCAATCCTAATTTCAAGTAATGAACTTTGAGAATTTTCCTTTTTATGAAACTCAACTGGATTTGGTCAAATCCTAATTCCAAACCTTGGAATCCTTCTAGTTTCATTAACGCCATCTGAGTTAATATCCTAAATTCTCTTTTTAAAACATTTGAATAAAACTTGATCAAACTTGATTAATTAATTCTTGAGAATTTCCTTTTATAAAACTTAACTGGATTTGGTCAAATCCTAATTCCAGAACTTGGAATCTTTCTAGTTTTATAAATGCTGTTATTAACGCTATCTGAGTTAATATCTTAAATTATCCCTCTTGATTACAAAACTATTATTCATAAATGTTTTATTCTCAAAACGCATTCCTATAGAATCTAGTGTGTTTTGATAGTTTTTATACAAATTACTTCAATTTCATTAAAGTAATTATAACAGGCATCAACTAGGATCATACAGATATAAGAATATCAGGCACAATCAGATATTTCTATGTCAAGACAATAACTTTTGAAAATAAAACCATGAAATTATAAAATATAATTATCCAAAAATGTTTAAAACATAATCCCCCAAAAATAACTGTTTTCAAACTATAAATTCAAAAATGTCTTGACTTAAATCATCTCGTACTTAAGATCCTCGGCAACTCCTGGGCACTTCACTTCATTTCTGACCTCCTGCAATAATCATTTGCTCTAGGTATCAGTATACTTGTAAGCTAACAAGTAAGAAGTGACAAAATAAAGCAATCATAAATTTTCTGAGGTTTACATACCTGCTTCATGACGCTTAGGGCAGTTTTGCCTCCAATGACCGATCTCATTGCATATAAAGCAGCGATTCTCGGTCCTAGCTTTGTTTGGCTTAACCTTCTTGCCCTTGCCCTTGCCTTTGCCTTTCTTGGGTGCACTCTGGATGGCCTGGACTGGTCCTTTTCCTTTACTGGTGCTAGCTTGCCCATTCTTCTTTTTAACCCCTCCGTCTTTCACCATCAAGACATCCTTGGTCTTGTTCTTGTTCCCCATATTCAGTTCAGCTGTCTTTAGCATGGAGTGCAACTCTGCTATAGTTTTCTCCATGTTATTCATATTGTAATTGACTACGAAGGGTCTGTAGTCTTCTGACAGTGAATTGAGTATGGTGTCTGTTGCTAGCTGCAACGGAACAGGATGACCAAGCCTCTCCAGATGATCTAAGTGCCGTTTCATCCTCATGACATGGTTACTTACTGATGTCCCTTTTACCATCTTGCACTCATTGAATGCTTTGGTGGCATCGTAGCGCTCTGTACGAGCCTGAGTCTGAAACATGTCCCTCAGCTGGCGGATCATGTCGTAAGCATTTGTATTTATGAGCCCTGCTTGCAGATCTGGGCTCATAGTTGCTAACATCAGACAGGCGACATCAAGGAGATCATCCGAGTGCTTCTTGTGGGCATTTCTGGCAGCTGCCGGAGCGTTTGCCGGAGGTGCCTCCCCAAGTGGCTCTTCAAGCACATACCACTTTCTCTCATGTCTGAGCACAATCATCAGATTGCGCTCCCAGTCGAGAAAGTTAGAGCCGGTCAACTTATCCTTCTCTAGGATAGAACGGAGGGAAAGATTGTTAGTGCTGGTAACAGTGCTTGCCATCTACACAAAAT
The DNA here is from genome assembly GCA_030169165.1 of Centaurea solstitialis. NCBI lineage: Eukaryota > Viridiplantae > Streptophyta > Magnoliopsida > Asterales > Asteraceae > Centaurea > Centaurea solstitialis. The sequence continues at coordinate 93,806,977 of CM058041.1, forward strand.
AAAACTTTTGGTCTTAGCATCTGTAAATAGACTAATTTCCAATAAAATATCAATAAACCCTTAAATGATCAATTTATTGGACTAGGATCCTTATTTCATACGTCCTGATGTGCGTAATGTTCTTGCTCCACCAGACCCGTATTTATTTCGGTAGGTAAGGACTTTTACCAATCATGTCTAGCTGACATGACTCCTAGATCTTTTCGGGACTTATAGCAACTACCTGTGCATGTTTTAGTCCCTCTAAGTGCTTTTTGGCCCGGTACCACCCGGTGAACATTATAGTACCAAAACAGATCTCACCATTTTGGGACCTGATCACTATACTCTGGCCGGTACCACCCGGAGATAATTCGCAGAGTTATGTAACCCCTTCAGCTTCAGTTTGAACACAGACGTTGAATGTGTGATCACTTACAACGCCTATGTACTTTACGCCGAAGGTGCCCCTAGATGGGTTGCACTACTGATCTATGATTTTCGGGGTTTTGAAAAACTTTATTTCCAGGCTTTTTGAAAAAACTGATTGTTATAAAGGCTACTTATGTTTTAAACTAACTGTTTCAAACATACATGTAATTTTAAAACCAACTGTTCTAAAATTACTTGCTAATTAAAACTAACTGTTTTAACAGCACATCTAGTTGATTAAAACTAACTGTTTTTGTCAACTTGCCTTTTTATTAAAACAATCACCTATAGGTTTTTAAATCAAAAACTATTGTTTTGAAAAGTTTAACGAAAACTAAAACCTATACTCTTTTTGTGATATAAACTAGTTTTAAAGTAACAACTCTATTTAAAACTATCAACATGCAAGATATCACAAATATTTAGTCAATCATGCAATCAATCACATAGTAGCCTGTTATAGTTTTTGCCAACGTTTCCTATGGACCAATAATGACCTATTATACTAAAGGTTTCAAAACTCGCGTAGCTCCCACTGGCCTTGCCGTGTTTCGTTAGTACTCCGGTAGGATGAAGAATTTTAGTAGCTCCCACTAGCCTCGTCATTGAAAAGAGAAAATTTTCTATCCTAAGGTCATTATTACATAAGGGGTTGTAAATGGCACGCAGGCCTCCCCGTAAACATGTCAAGGGTCTAAGTTGGCAAATACTACAACATACACATATATGCATAATCATACTGAAAACCATATATAGAACTCAAGCAATCACGCAATTATATAAATAAACAATATTATAATTACGATAAATAAACCTGGATCCGTCAAAATTATCTTGTCTCAATTATTGTAAAACTTAGTTTTAAACTGATTCATAAAACAATAGTTTTATAAATCGAAATTAAAATTAGTTTTATAAATATATTCCTTTTATAAATAAAATTGATTTGTAAGAGGAAAAATCCTTTTATCCAAAATTATATCAAACCGGGTTTTATCAAACAATTTTATAATACTGGCCTTAGTGTTTTAATTAAATAGTAAAAACATAAAATTAGGCCTACGGTGAAAATAATTTCTTATCAAACCCGAAAACAACTCAACTGGTTTGAATAAATTCAACAAAAATAATTTCTGGATAAGAAAGCTTAAAACCAAACGAACTCTTTTGGGCCATCACTTGGTCCAAAGAACTGGGCCTTGGGCCTGGATAACGTAACTAGGCCCAAAAACAAAAAACTTAGGTTTGGTGCAATTCGACTATCGCACGGCCCCACCGTCTTGGCGATCCGGCTGTTGGTTGATTTTCCCGAACCGCCACCACGATGCTGTGGTGCGGTTGTGGCCACCATCGATCATCGCAAAAGGCTGTCACCACCACGCTGGTGGTGTTGCCGTGGCCTATCCACAATCCGGCTACTGCCGACCGAGGTGCGGGTCTTGATCGACTGCGGTACCGTCGATTACCACCACCACTAGGCGTGGCCGTGAGGCAGCCAGTGGTGGTTGGTCTGGCGGCGATTAACGCCACCGCCTTGGCTTGGTCTTAGGGCAGCCGGCGGTGGTTGGTTGTTTTCTCTCGTTACTAACAACGCTACGCACCACCACCACCAAAGTGTTTCTGGTGGTCGAGAACACCGCCGCCACCATCACGGTGGTTTTGGCCAGGCGTCTGCCGCCACCGCTAGCTGCGGTTTGGCCGGCGATTATGAGAACCGTTGTCGATGGTCAAGAACACCGCCATCCACCACCGCCAACGCGGTTTCTGGTGGTTGCGGTGTGGCCTCGCCGCCACCGCCTTATCGCTGCTGATCAATGGTCGACTAAACATCCGTCGGCCACCAACCCTGCTGGTGATTGCGAACCCCAGACGCCGTCATCGCCTTTCAACGCCATCGGTCACCACCAATCTGGTGGTGATCCGTTCGGCAATCGGAATTAACGCCATCACCACCATCATGGTGGTTTTTGGCTTAGCGATGGTTCAATCAGCCGCCGTCTGCCACCACACGCCACCATACGATGCCACCATCGCCACTGGCCGGCGATTAACGGACCACCGCCATCCACCGCTGCTATCGCAGCTTCTGGTGGTTGCGGTTTTGTCCCCTTACCACCGATCTGGTGGTTTTCACCCACGGCCACCACCATTCCTACCAGGCCGGTGGTCTTGGCCGGTGTTTGGGTCGACAACCAACGCCGCCACCACCACGCTGGTGGTGCGGTGGTGGTGCAGCCATCACCAATCTGGTGATGGTTTTTCGGGTTTTTTTTCGTACGAACAACAATTGAAACAATAAAATCCAAAATTTACACGTAGATCATAATAGAAATCAGATTTTTATAAAGATTGATATGCTAAAACAATTAAAATAAAAATCAGATTTTTAATCTTGTTAAATAACAATTTTAACGGATCTCACGAAAGCAGATAAAACTGATAAAACTAAAAACGACTATTAACAATGGCTCTGATACCACTGTTGGGTTTTTGTGGATATCCTCAGATCAAACTGACTTGAGGATTATCTCAGATCTATCAAAACCTCGCTGGTTTGATATACCCCATAGGTTAATCAAACTGATAAAACCTACGCGATCAGAAACACGCTGTTTCTGATTTAATTATGCGGAAGCGATAAAAGCTAAAAACCCATTAAAGCCTAATGATCTTTAATCGTTATAGTTTTAATCCTATTAATTTGGTTTAGATCAATTTACCTGGTTGCTTGAGAATAGATCCACCAATGATCGACCAGCGAACGTTCCTCTAGCAGAACTGTATGAAACCCAAACACACAAAAACGAAATCCGACGGGAGGGGAGGGGAGGTCGGCGTCGGCTTTTGGGAGAGAGGAGGAGGAAACTGATAACTGGTTTTCTTAATTGAAAAGCTTAGATTTTTCCTTAACCCATAACCCTTATTTATATGGAGGAAAAATACAGTTTGTAGGGAATCTAGTTTCCTTATTATAATTATCTCAAATCCTTTCCCTTTTAATTAGCTGGAAAAGAATTTGCATACGATAATTATGATTTATATATTTATCTAATATATAAAATCTTTATTAATTAACTATTATATATTTATTTATCTTAATAAATATATAATATCCTAATTAATTAATAATCCTCCAACTTTGGTAATTCTGACTGAAATTACCCAACTGATTTATAATACACTATTATAAATTCTAACTCTCCATTTCGGGGTTTCATCTAACTTGTTCGACTTATAGGTCCTCACAGGTGTGACCCTCAAGTGTCTTGTAACATTGGATGTGTAATCACTTGGTTTGTCAACTCTGCACATAATTCCTAACATTAATAACATGGATATTAAAACATATGCTTCACTTGGAATATTAATAAACACTTTAATTAAACAAAGACTTTATATATTTTATAATTTTATGTAACTAAGTATGCATGCTCATAGGAATATATAGATATATATGTATATGATAGCAAACATTAAACAAGAGACAATGAGATAACTGAAATGTTACTTAGATTATACTTCCAAATATTCATCAAAACACTTGGAGATGCGTTCGAGTCAAACAACGAGTCTTAAAGGACTCGAAAGCTCAAATCACCAAGTATCCAAAAGAGATGTTCAGCCTTACTAAAAGGAAACCCGAACCAAACAAAAGAGTAGTAGTTGAATGTCGCGAAAGGAATTGTCTAGAGGTGAGGTCGATTTCTTGCTAGAAACCGAGAAAACAAAAGGTGGTGATGATGTTCTTGAGTTGAGTGGTAAGACTTATGTTTTTTTAGATATATAAACACACATATATATAGGATCTCTCATGGACTTGGGCCAAAAACTAACTACTATGGGCTTGTATGTTGGGCCTCCATCTCCTTGCATAGAAACCGGCCCCAAAAAGGGACTTCTGCAGCCCATCAACAGCTTCGGCCCGGCTTCCTCTTCGGTCATCCAGTCCGGCCCAATAGCTCAAAAGAAATCCCGGTGGTCCATGAGAGAGTTCCTGAAACGTAGTATTTTACGTAAGTTTGTGCAATAAACAAAGGAGAGAACATATGAATGTGATCATTTGGTAAAAAAATTGCATGTAACCATATTTTATGTAGTTTTGATATTAGAGAGTAAGAAAAGAGAGAGAAAAGTGCATAAAATACGTTAGTTATGAGGGTAAAATATTTACCCTATCAGGCATGTTAAAATTCAATATTTGTTTTTGTTGAAATATATTCGAGATGGATGCTCACCCCTCTTAGCTGATTTTGACAAAAGTTGGAACCTGGTGCATGTGAACACTCGCATAGGTCCAAGTCCGGACGTCCTCATCCACCCTGAAGTCTGTGTGCTACCACGTAAGCTCCAAAGAGTTTTAGAGGTTTTGATCAAGTCAAAATCGAACGTCTGCATGAAGTTTAAGTCTGACATCCCTTTGATGCCTAAAGAATGTACTTTTTCTTTTAAGATCTTTCTCTCTTTCTCTCTTTATCAGATAGAGAGAGAGAGAGAGAGGTCTATCCCTCCCTCTCAAGTTAAACCAACTCGATTTTTACCTCTATTTCATTTATTTCAAGTGGAGGCATTGAATGCTCAAACCCTTAAGCATTTCCAAGATCTAGGTTAAACTAGGTTGCTAAGGATCCAAAGCTTCTTCACCTTTCTTGTAAATCTCTTGGTTATAAGTTTTAAACCGAACCAAGCATTGTGGGTACATTCTTTACTTTTGAGGGTTTTAGGTATTTTCATATTGTTGAAAGTTTAGAATGGTTTGGAATATCAAAGTATGGGTAAATTAATATCAACTTTTGGCCAATTTTAAAATTTATTCCTAAAATGCACAAATTTGAGGTTTTACGATGAAAGATGATTTGACTCTTTAAATTAGAACTTACAACTAAATGTGTTTATTTAGTTATGGTTATCATCCTGTCTAGAATTGATAAATTTAAGGCCCGTCTGGTTGCAAACTTCCAAATTGATAAATTTCATGCCGATGGTACAAATTGATAAATTTAAGGCCCGCCTGATGTTCTTGGCCTCTCTTTTGACTTTTCAAGGTCCAATATATAATTAAGCTCCAAGCGGGTATTCCGTACCACATTTCGTAACAAACTTCCTATAATACATACAATCAATTCCATTAAAATAGGATTCTTGAGAATCATTCCTATATATTAAAGAAAGCATTCATGAAGCTTAATTATATATTGGACCTTGAAAAGTCAAAAGAGAAGCCAAGAGGGTATTCGATCGATATACAATTTGTTTGTCAAAGGCTCCATATAGTTTCTAACCTTATGCTTAACGCTACAATACTTCACGTTTTTAAAAGACAACAAAATAGGGATCGACTTCGGTTTGAATCAAGCATTATATTATGATCTTATTTCTCAAAAAGTCTCCTTATATCAATTAGAATATATAATATTATACCATATCCGGATATTATATTCAATAAACTATAACGTACATAACGAAGTATATGAAAAATAAACTAATCCACTTGGTTGACAACGACCATATATATACAAGGTCTAAGGTGTGATCGAAGCCATAATAACAAAACTTGTTATACACAATTACATTTACAAATGTTTTGACAAAGTGTTTGGTATAAAAGTTTTATGTATAATTAAAAGTAAAAAGACTTTTATGAGTATAAGAAAACACTCAATAATAAACACCCACATGACACATGTAATCACACATAATGTCGATAGTGTGCCTTCCACGATTCAACTTGGTTGCTTTCACAAATCAATTAACTCCTTAACGTCATTTTGTATATAAATTCCATTCATTGCCATGATTTCTTCTTCAAACATATTTGATACACAAACAATGGACGAAGAATTTGATGAGTCGGAGCTAACTTTTGCAGAGGTTGAAGCACAGGCGGGCATGCAAGAAAATCATATTGAATGGCAAGATCACAAGTTAAAGACCAAAAGTAAGAAAAAGAAGAGTGAACATTCTGTTCCAATCAGTATCCCAAAAGATATATCGTGTGTTCAGTACGTGGAGTTTGATTTATCTGAAGATAACCATGAGAATGAGATGATAGTGCCGCCCCACATAATATTGGGGCGGAGAGTTGCGAGACAAGTAGCGTATTCAATTTGGACGGGATGCGGCAAAACGTCCAAAAAAAGGGAACTGATTCTAGTGAGGGATTTGATTTTTAAGATTACCGGATTTCTTGAAATTTGATCGGCAAGTTTTCTTTATTTCAATTTTATAATAAACCATACAAAATATAACCAAATATAAATTTTCACTCATATCGGTAATATATCAATAATTAGCATGATGCCAATCATATGTATATAGAATTTGGGTTTGTATATTTTTTAGTTGTGAGTTTGACGAGTCATATCCAATGATTGGTTTATTCATTTATTTATGAATGTTTTGCTTGTTATTTATTTTAATAAAATGGAATGGTAAAATTAAGAATTACAATGACCCAATTAGCGAATTAGATACGGGTTAACTATTCATATATATTTTTTAGTTTCATAATCTAGATTGTGAACTGGAGATTAGTTATTTATAGTTAATGTTTAATATACAATGTATTGTTGGTTCAAATTATTTTAATCAATAGTGAATTTTTGACCTTCCCATTATAATACCAACTTTTATAATGAGAAATTATATTTTATCCTACCTTTTTAACATATTCATCCTTCTACCCACTTCATCATTTGACAAGCGTTAAATTTATAAATTATATGAAAAAAGAAAATAAGTGCATTACACGTGTCAAATGATAAAATGAGTAGGAGAATAAGTAAATTAAAAAGGTAGGAGGAAATATAATTTATTTTTTATAATAATCATAAAAGAATCACGTGTCACCAAATTTTTATACAGTTATGTCCCAACTCCCAAGTACCCAAAGCACACTTGAATAATTTTCTCCTTGCCATCTTCTCCTTTCCCACCTCCACCCCTTTCCATGTCACAATTGCAGAGGATTAAGCCACCATCCCCTCGTTAGTGGATCTAGAAACTGAATAATTCATCCGAACCAAAATGGTTTTGGTTTATATAATTTGTGAGTTAAACGATTTGGTCAACCGAAAATGATAAGTTTTAGTGTATGATATTTTTTTCTTACCATATTGGTTACCAAATTGCAATTTATTCAATTATTTAGATAATATAATTTTCTAGAAAATGGCTTTGTTTGTACATTATATACAATTAACATTTTGTGAAGTAATTTATCCATGAACTTAGGGGTTGTTTGGTAGAGAAATTTGAGAGAAGAGAAATAAAATTTTGTTGTTTGGAAGAATTGGTCTTCAATTTTGGGAGGAGAATTGAATTCCTGGGAAATGGTCTATAGTGTACAAAGTAGAGAAATGCATTTCTCTTCATCTTAAGGAGAAATGTCAAGAAATGGTCCACCCTTGTCGTCCTTTCTTGTCGTCTGCCCTTACCGTCTCGCCCTTGACCTTGACGTCCACCCTTGTCGCCCGCCTTTTACCTTGCTGTCGACACCTTTTCGTTTGCCATTTCTCCGTTTCATTTCTTTGATAATACCAAACAAGGGATCAATTCTGATTCTCCACCCAATTTCCATTTTCATTCCCCTAAATTCTTTTCTCTGTACCAAACGCATCCTTAAAGAATAAGAAATCAAGATATATTTAATAAAACCATCAATAAATGTTATAATTGTAGCCTAATTATTGCAAGAACCAGCGGTAACAAAACAATCAATGTTCAGAGAAAACCAATCTCAGGTCTGACACATGAAACTTCACAGCAAAACACTATCAATGTAAAAAAAATTGTATTCATAGTGAAAACACTGTAAATGTTATGTTCATAGTGTTTTTTTACTGTGAATGTTCGATTCTTTTTTACCTTAACAACACTTTCACTGTGAAAGTTTGGATATATATATATATATATATGTATATATATATACCTTCACGGTTTTTTCCTGTGAAGGTTTGGATTTTTTTACGTTTGTTTGGAAATTTTTTTACTTTGTAAGTTTTTTTCAATATGTTTATCTTAACGGTATACATATATGCACAAAGTTCAATTTGAATTTGTTTTTTTAAATACACGTGGACATCAATGCATGTTATAAAATACTTGTATGTATATGTACAATTGTACATACTATCCAAATGAACGATTACAAGAGTGTTCTTCGATTTTTCCATTTTTTGCAATTCTCATGAACTTAACTGCTAAGTGCACAAGTTATCATATTTCTATCACTTTTTGTTTAATAGTTTCTCTTTATTTTAGTCTCTTAACCAGCAAAATTGAGTCTTTTATTATACTTTTACTATTTATTGAGTTTCAACTTTAAGTAAGATTTTAATTAAATACATGACCTTCTAATGAGTATAAAACCAATTTTAGTTAAATGTCAAGAGGCTATAAATTTAATTAAAAACTCATTTAAGGTTAAATCCCTGAATGATCCATGTTTATACGATAAGGTTTTAAATGAAAAATGAAAAAGATAAAGATTAAAAGTATATTAAATAATTAATTATACGATGTGCTAATTGAGCTGATAATGTAAATTGCGTTTAGATATATTTTTATGTGACAAAATATTGAAACCAGGTCACAAAACATCTTACCCTCTTTTCAGGCAGCTATACACAAGTAATGACAAAAATAATTGTCCTACTTGGGTTCGATTCGAGGGGGAACAGGAGGCGAGACCCCAGCTCATGGGTCAACCTTCGGGCCGGGCATGGGTAACGCTACGGGCCAGTAACGGTTTCCATGATCGAGAGGATTAGTCGGGTGCCTGAATGGATCTCGGATACTTCTTTGACTTCGGTCGAGGCGTGTATGTGTGTTTGACCGCCATCAAAAAAAAAATTGTCCTACATTTTCATCATCAATCGAAACGAGCCATATGAATCGGTACACATAAATTAAACAAAACACAAAAAAAATTTACAGTTATAAACCACATACAATAATATGCATGTTGGGTTTTTGTGTGATCCTCGTAGGAAATTGACACGAGATCCTGTGAATTTCAATCCTGACTGGATGAGATACACGATAAAACTTTTAGATCAAACTGACCCAAAGGTTTATCGTGATCAAACCTAACTGGTTTGATCTGTGCGGAAGCGATAATAATAGAACCCGAAAAACTATTACAGATCTTTATCGCTTATTTTTATCTAGCTATGATTATAGGGTTTTGAGGTTACCTCGGAAGCTTGAGCTTGATCCACGTGTGATGAGCCAAACGGAAATCCTTCTAGCTGGATGATAACCCAAACGCCTCACGAACTAGCTGTACGCGGAGAACACGATCAGACAAAAACGCGAAACCGGGTCTGGTTTCGGGTGTTGTGAAATCGACAAGAGTGAGAGAGAGAAAGAGGTTTCTATCAGTTGGAAATTATGACTTGTGTTTTTCCAATAGCCCAGCATATCTATTTATATGGATAATTCCATATATCAGATAGCTACCATAATTATATATATTCTTTCTTTCTCCTTAAGAAAGAATATATACTATAATTATCTCTTATTCTTTCTTTCTCCCTAAGAAAGAATATTTACTATTATTATATTTTCTATATAATAATTTCTAGATAATTATAAAAAAAATTAATTTATTATATATTTATTTAACTAATAAATATATAACCTTAATTAATTATCTGAAACCTTTTACTTTGGGGTTTATACAGAAAACACCCAACTGTTTTATAATTCACTATTATAAAACCAAACTCTCTCAACTGGGTTAATTATACTATCCGAATTATAGGAACTCACACGTGTGACCCTCAAGTGACTTATAACGTTGGATGTGCGATCAAACGGGTTGTCAACTTATGCACATAATTACTATCAATGCATTAATAAATAGTAGTTAAAATAAAAACCCAATGGTTTTTTAAGAGCTTTTTCAAATGTTGTTTAATATAATATAGATGTTATTATAATTGTATTAAACCACTATAATTTAATTTACTTTTATTGGTAATTTTTTTATAAAAACAATAATTAAATATTATGTTAAATTAATTAGTCAAAATAATTTTATTTCTAAAATAAACCAACTCGTGTTTTTATATGAAATGCAAAAATTAATTAACTTGAACAATTCAAATTAAATAAATAAACAAATTTCAAAATAAATCAACTTGTCTTTTTTATTTTCACTAAAAAAATTAACTTAAACAAATTCAAATTAAATAAATAATCTTTGTTTTTTAATTTAATAAATTAGTGGAATTTATTTATTTATTATTTATTTTTTTTAATAAATTAGTGGAATTTATTAAATAAAAAATTACGTATCAATTAGATAAGTGTAATGAATTGAAATTGTAAACCGTGTCCTGATAAGCCTAAATGAATTGAAAGTCTAAACTGCGTTCAGATAAGTCTAAATGAATTAGTATAAACTGCGTCGTGATAAGCCTAAATGAACTGAAACTGTAAATTGCGTTAAGATAAGTCTAATGATTGAAATTGTATAATGCATCCAAATAAGCCTAAATAAATTGAAGGTGTAAATTGCATCAAAATACATGTTTAGACGGGAAAATACTGATTCTGGCTCATCAAAGGACGACATGTGGCAACCCAATTATTTATTTATTATATATAGATTAGTTGTTTAATTTTACTTTTTATTATTCATTTTTTCATTTTCAACATACATAATCGTATCTTAAGTAATATATAATTCAAAAATATGTTTTTATTTACTTTTTTTACAAGTTATATTTTTATAATCGTCTCAAAAATGCCTATAAATGAGTTAATATTGGTTTTTTTTTATCTAATTTGTTATGTGTTTGAAAACTCTATCATCAAATCAACATTTTTCATTTTTTTGATCAATTGACCTTGCATTTTTTTTGGAAGGGTGTCCGGGCCTAAGCCCGACTAATCCCCGGCAATTTTGGAGGCTAAACATGACCCCACTTAAATGTCCCCATGCATACACACGAGAAGGCTCGAACTCTGTTAGGGCGTTATGAACCCCCCGAGCGATAACCAATCCGCCACACCACTGTTGACAACCTTGCATTTTTTACAACCTATATCCGACTAATTAGAAACCCATAAAACCATAAAATTAGAATCGAATGATAGATAACTACGCCGATACGAAACGAAATTATTTATTGAAGTGCTCAATAGCTTAAAATGTTTTGTATCATATTGTTTACTACGTAACTAATATAACTTATAAATAAGAAATAAAAATAAAAAGATTGAAAGTGTTAATTCAAATTTTTAGTAAAACTGGTATAGATATTGGATGAGTTGGTTTATGATGATTTGAGTTGAGAAACGATTAAAGCGGAATGAAGGGGTTGGTCAATATTCGCTGGCGGGTTAAGCGGTCGTCCATGCATTCAGCGATAATTTCTCTTCACCTTTCTTTCATTTCATCATCATCTCTCTAAAAACCCTCTTTCCCTTCACTCTTTCTTCCCAACCATCCTCTCTCTCTATACCTTCTTCCTTTATCATCCATCATTATCATAATCTCTTCTCTTCTCTTCTAGGTATATATAATTTATCAAATCTCATTTTGCTCTTATATAATCAATATATTGCCATTGTGATTCTTGTTACTCTTTCTGAAGATTTGAATTTTATATACACTCATGCATGTACATGTCTTTGTGATATGGTGTTCTTATATATTGATAATTCCTAATAGATTTGATTTTCTCATATTTTTATGTATGATTAAGATGTGTTATTATGGTTAATATGTTGTACTTTTTGGATTTATGTGTTGTTGATTGATGTGAATCAAATAAATCTATTTTTAACATTTTCATCAATTGGTCCCATTTTCATCATAAAGACAACATTTCTTGTGGCTTTTGTTCTTGTTGAATCATTTTAAGATTCTAAGGAGAGCAAGTAATGAAACCGGCACTTTTTTTCGAGCTAGAAACTGATTGGAAACTTAGACAATGGGAAAAAGATATAAGACTTGGGTGTTTGTTTCGTTATTTAATAGGTTTGAAGTCCCAAATCTAAATTCATATCTAAAAAATAAGATGTGGATGGTATATGGTACGAGGTTTTCAGACATTTTCTTAAAAATAAAACAAACGGCCTTAAGTCTGCAAACCTCTTAATTTCCAGATTTAAGAGGTTTTAAGAGGTAACTTTTAAAAAACAAACGACCACTTAGGCTTTGTTTTGGTTGGTTTCATCGAAACCTAATGTTTGAAGCTATCTATATGAATTAATTTGTCAATGCAGATAAGAAAGGTTTTTGCTTATAAGGGTTTTTTCATTAATGCAAAAAAGCATGTTTTGTAATTGAGAGTGGCAGCTGGTAGTGAAAAGCCTGGCTTGCTGCATAAAGCACCCCTTAAAAGCTTACCGAATAAGCCACCTTCTATGTCATTAAGCTATTACCAAACAGTCATGTAAGCTCATTAGCTGCTAACAAACAAACAGTTATACATATAGTTTTCAGAATGTAGTAAAAAACTATTTTACATGACAGAAAAAGTATGTGACTCTGGTTTTAGAAATTGTTGTAGTGACCTTACTAAAAATGTCATTTTGTAAACAGTCTTCATTTGTGAATCTTACTATTTACTTGCCAATTGAGGGATCTTCAGTATTTCTAAGATGTTTATTTACATGTACATTTTAAGGTAGTCATGATTGATCAAGCACAACATCCAAGTGTATCCCAGAAGCTAGCTGGGAGTCTTTTTGGATCAAACATGATGCAGTTCCATGCTTGTGAAACCGCTTTACAGCAGCCACATATCTATCGTAGGCATTTCGGCAATCAAACCTACACAGATTCTGCCTTTCGATCTCCGATTTCCATCCATGCCCCATCAGAAAAAGGGTTTGCAGGATTCGCCATTGATTTTCTTATGGGCGGTGTATCTGCAGCCGTATCAAAAACAGCCGCTGCTCCCATTGAACGCGTTAAGCTCTTGATTCAGAACCAGGATGAGATGATTAAGGCCGGTAGGTTGTCTGAACCGTACAAAGGAATTGGTGATTGCTTTGGTCGAACCATCAAAGAAGAAGGTCTTGTTTCGTTGTGGAGAGGAAACACCGCAAATGTCATCCGTTACTTCCCGACCCAGGCTAGTAATCTTTAAATCTTGATGACTTGATTGATTTATATTCGCTCAGTCCCAAAATAAATATCCATAGTGAAAAGGTACATAGTTTTGAAAACATGTGATTGTGACACTTTTTAATTGATTATGTCAATTTTACTGAATTTCTACATGTCACATTGAAGGGTAGAACCGGAAAGTAGGCCCTTCATTGTTTCATTAAGGGGCAATCTCTAAATCATTAAGAGGTGAATCTTGTTTGCTGGAAAAAAGTTTGCCTCTTTGTTGTTCTAAAACCCTGTGAATGATTTTGTATCTTGGGCTTCCTTAACCGGTAAGAGTCATAAGCATATTTCTTTTTTGCACTATATCATAAGAGCCTCTTAATCATTCAGACCGCTTAATCATCCTGCATCAAGCCATTCAGCAACCACCAAACAACTTAGTTTCAAAATGGGCTTTTTCTTTTACTACAAACTAAAATAGAAATGTGGATACTTATTTTGAGACACAAAGATTGATTCCCGAGATTGTGTTCTTATATTATTTTGGAAATCTAGGCCTTGAACTTTGCATTCAAAGATTACTTCAAGAGGCTTTTTAACTTCAAGAAAGATAGAGATGGGTATTGGAAATGGTTTGCTGGCAATTTGGCATCTGGAGGTGCAGCTGGTGCTTCTTCCCTGTTTTTTGTGTATTCTCTCGACTACGCGAGAACCCGTTTGGCGAACGATGCCAAGGCTGCAAAGAAGGGCGGAGGAGGAAGACAGTTCAACGGTTTGATCGATGTCTACAAGAAGACGCTCGCAACCGATGGTATCGCTGGACTTTACCGTGGGTTTAACATTTCGTGTGTCGGAATTATCGTCTATCGTGGTTTGTACTTTGGATTGTACGATTCTTTGAAGCCCGTCGTCCTCACCGGAGACTTGCAGGTAATTATGGTAGAAAGTAGAAACCCAAATTACATACCGATATTGTCCAATTTGTTAGAGTTCATTTCTTAAATCAGTTCTTCTTGATATATTCTGCATATTCCCATATGATATCATAGCCAACTTCTACCACCCAAAGCACATGATACTTGGGGACAATATGTCTTTTGCCCCACCTCTCTTAAACTCCAACTCCTTAAAGGGCAATTTGGTCTTTTTGCCTTGTGATTATTTCTTTTCAAGGGAAATTGGCTCAAACAGCCCTTCTACACACCCAAATTGATCCAGTAGTAAATCATTGTCCACTTTAACCCAAATATCATTAAAGGATTTGCTTAATTTTTCTTTAAAAAAATTTATCTGGGTTCGCAAATTGCGGTTCTAGGTCCGTAAAAAAAAGATTTAGGGAAAATTGATCAAATTTATTTTTTTGTGTGTCTTTTAGCTACAGGTCCGCAAATTGTGGACCTATATTGATCTGTTCAATTTTTCTTGAGTCTGCAAATTGCGGCCTTTATTGATCAGGTCAATTTTCCTTTAAAAAAAATTATCGGGGTCCGCAAATTAGGGACTTGATATTGCTGATGAAATGATGTTTGGATAAAAATGGGAAAAGAATATGCTAGAAACTAATTTGGATGTGTGTTTGGCTAATATGAGTCAATTTTCCTTTTTTCTACACTATACATAAATCTTGATCATCATGTGTTGTGTTTTTGGGATATATGCATTTTTCAGGATAGTTTCTTTGCTAGCTTTGCACTTGGTTGGGTGATCACGAATGGTGCTGGACTTGCATCGTACCCAATCGACACGGTGCGTAGAAGAATGATGATGACATCTGGGGAGGCGGTCAAGTACAAGGGTTCCATGGACGCGTTGAGTCAGATCCTGAAGAACGAGGGCGCAAAGTCTCTGTTCAAGGGTGCCGGTGCCAACATCCTCCGAGCCATTGCGGGCGCCGGTGTGCTCTCCGGTTACGACAAGTTGCAGCTCCTCATCTTCGGCAAGAAGTACGGATCCGGTGGTGCTTAATTAATTAAGCTTCGACGTTTGAACCGTGACCAAGAGTTTAAAAATGATTTTTAAAGTTTTATTTTATAATAGTTTTTAATAAATGACTTTACTATTATTCATGCTCAACAACGGTTGTTGCAAAGTATTTTACCTTCTTTTATTTTTCTTTAATTTTATTTTGATACAACTTGTACTACATTATTTTGTGGCATGGTTATTGCGAATGCATGGACATGACTTTATAAGTTTTTATGGTTTTTTGTTTTTTTTCTTAATCGGTTTGATAGGTTTGATGACTTGTATGTTGAGTCATCGTGAAATGTGTGTTTTTAGCTGAACTTTTAAGTAATACGTATTGAAGAAGATAAATAATCGATGTATATGTTGTCCACATTTTGTCGATCTTACTACATATACATCTGTTTAGGTATGTAAATGAACCGAATATTTTATGAATCATTAATTTGGTGGAGTGTTTGCTTATGATTGTTCATTTGATAAATAAATGAACATGAACAAGATTTTTAATACGTTGGTTAATTGATGTTTGTGAATATTCGGTTATCGGTTCGTTAATGTTCACTTGAGTTTCAAGATCATCTATGTAATAAAATATAGAGTGAACTAGAATGTTCTATATCCTTCACGGGTTATTCATCAAGAATGATGTATCATTCATTATAAATTTAAATTATTCATTATAAATAATGAATCAATTTAACATCATAGTGTTTTTTGGAGTAGTGATCCTTTGGCTGAGTGGCATGTATTTCCATGGTGCTCGTTTACCTTAATATGATTTTTTGTTTTTGTGGTCACCGCCGCTAGTTGCGGCCGCCATCGCTATTGGTAGCCACCGGTGACTACCTCCACCACCTCCTCGGATATAGCATGTATAAACATAAATAATCAAATATAAAGATGATTATTCATAACACCCAAATATATGTTTAAAAATACCAGCATAATTGTTTGAAAATTCAAATACTTCAAATAAAAATATTCGTTTGACCGAGTATTTTGACCGAGTAATCATGAGTAATTGCCAAGTTGACCGAGTAGCCCGATTAGGACCGACTAGCGAGTAATGTGCCGATTAACCACGAACACCTCGGCCTAGGCCCAGGTAGCGAGTAATCGCCGAGTACTCAGCCACCTAGGTCGAGTTTTACAACGTTGTCGCCTTCAATACAACACCCTCCACACCCACCATTGACTACTGTGCATTGCAACCTTTATAACAAATCATTGGCCACAACCACCACTGTCTACATACACCACTACCGTTGGCCACCACCGTATCCTCCTCTACCACCTCTACAAACAATCCATCACTACCACCATTGGCCACTAACACACCATCGTTCATTGGCACCATCACTACCACCTTGGACTACCTCCCTCTACCAAAACCATCGACTACCACACTACCCCCCCCCCCCCCCCAAAGCCACTACTTCCTCTTCATCAGCCACCACTACCACCATTTTCGACTACCATCACCATGGAAGAAGGAAGAACATGGTATAACGAAGGGTTTAATGTAAAATAAGGGTTTTTAGTAAATAGTAACCAAATTGGTATAAAAAGGAGGAAGGTCGGAAGATAAAGAAATTGGACGAAAATACCCTCACATGCCAAGCACATGGGAGTCTTAAATGGATATAAATAGATGGTTGTTTGTCACAGGGACTAGTCTTTTATAAAACAACATACGTCGAGTCCATATCTATAATTAATAAAATTTAGAGACCAAATCCATAAAAACCCGTAAACCACCAAACCACATGAACCAAATCCCTAACTCAAACAACCGACTAACGACTCTATCTATAATATATATACGATTATACGTTATACAACAAGGGTAGGTGATGTAATTTCCACAAGTAAAACCCCAAAACAAAACCTTGCCAAAACCCCAAACGGAAACAGGAAAATGGCGCTCCGACACCTCCGCCGTACACTCACCACCACCGCCACCACCACCAAACTCCCAATACTCTACAACTCCACCACCACCTCCGACGGCGATGCCGTCACCCTCCAGCTACTCTCATGGGGACGAGGCTCTTCAGGCCAGCTCGGCAATGGCACAGAAGAATCCCAACTCTACCCTTCTCCCATTTCATCTCTCCTCCTCCCTCCTCTCTCTTTCCGTCTACCTCCATCCACCACCTCTGATAACATCAATGAAGAACAATTGGAAGTTGGCATTACCTGTGGATTGTTCCATTCTGCTCTGTTAATCGATGGGAGATTATGGATTTGGGGAAAAGGCGACGGTGGTCGCCTAGGGTTTGGCCATGAAAATTCTGTTTTCCGTCCAACTGTGAACTCGAACTTGGAATCGGTTCGGAGTATTGCTCTCGGTGGCCTTCATTCCATCGCGCTCGATTCGATTGGTCAAGTGTTCTCATGGTCAGTTATTTCATCCATAACTTTATAAAGCACTTATTTGATTTCAGATAAACTTATATGCAACCCCTATGAGATATTAGTAATACACTTGCATATGATAAGAAATATGTTATATGTAGCTGGTTGCTAGAAGTGCCTTATTACCATTAAACAACTTTAGAAAAACATTTTGCATCCCTAATTTGCACAATGTTAACAACATAAGATAATTCTACATAAAACTTTTTCCAGAAAAATATAAGAAACCACATTGGACAGTTGTTTAGTACAAGGGAAAAAATCTTGTTGTCAAACAAATATGAGAAGCCTTTTGGTGATCTGGTTGCTAGTTAATGCTTCGCAATTGCAAATGCGAAATGGTAAACATTGTTAAATGATAAAACGGACATTTGTTTGCAAATGCTAGTATGTTTTATATGTGATGTTTTCCTCTTATCATGTAGTTGATTGTAGAGAGGGTGGGTAATATTTAATGTGTTCATGTAGTTGATCAAAAAGACTATGAATCATTTTCTTTATAATTACAATTGATAACCATTAACCATATGGTTCACCATGAACGGCCGTTAGTTACAATATTAATACCAAAATTTAATATACCTTCTTCATTGTTTGCTCAAGAGTCAAGCCACTAACTCAAGATAAGGTTGAATAGAAGAAAAAACATTTGCTCTATGTTTGGATTTTCCCCTCAAAATCTAGTAGCTTTAGAACACATCAAAACATGTACGAAGAAGTAAAAGCTACATGACTTTTGAACCCCTGAAAAATTCCATGGCCCACCAATGACTGTATTGCTCCATCTTTTGAGATAGATGTGTACAAGCATGATCCTACAATAAATATAATGTATGATGGTCGTAATGGTGCAACACTTTAGGCCCACGTCTGTTCAAAGTTGTCTGTAATCCGAATTGCGAAGAAAGTTATTTGCTAATGTTGTTTCTCAGCATGTAACTAATTCAATATGATGAACCGATAAATAAATCAGAGTTCCAATTCAAGGTTGTTTGCTGAGGAAATTGAAACTCAACTACAAATACCTGGGATTACTCTATAGTCGATAAGTTGAATGGCATATGAATATATGATATAGTTTTGAGAACTTTTTGGAAAATATAACTGGAGAACTTGGATGAGATGTTATCCAATAGTCGACAGATTTCAGTTTCAAATGTCATTTGTAGGACACAACTTCCATCTGAAAGTGGATGTATAATAATTGGAGATTATTAGTATTTGTTGGATCGCATTGTATCTAAGAAAATTGTATAGTTTCTTATTTCGTGATTTGGAGATGTGACAGGTGGTGTATCTTCCTTGTGAAAAAGCATTTTCTCATATGAGTTTATTATGTTTTTGTTTCCATAATTAATGTTCTTTTTGCCATTTATAATGAAGTTTACAGGGGTTATGGTGGGTTTGGTGCTCTTGGCCATTCTGTTTATACTAGAGAACTCTCTCCAAAAAGAGTAGAAGGCAGTTGGGAGGGACAGATTTCTCAAATCGCAACTAGTGGCACACATACTGCTGCTATAACTGAAGCAGGTGTGGTTTCTTTTTCTGACATTTTGTATCAACAAATAGTTTCTCATATTAGCTACGGGAATATTTGCTTGAGCTTCCTCGGCTAGTGGGAATAATGTGAATATACGTTTATATATTCCTATGTGTGGTTTGTTATTGTTATTATAATTTTTATTTAATTTCTAATCTGTTTGATTATTTTACCTTATTTTATTCAGTCATTGATAGTGTTAAAAAGGTAGGTAAAGAATTAGCAAAGACAAGTTTTTTTTTTGTTTTCATGGATGTGTTGCTTTACTGTACTCTATAACATGAATTTCGGGTTAGGTGGCATTGGTGCTTGCAAGTAAATTGGCTCTTGACTCATGATGAAAATGTGTCAATAAGAATAAACCCTTTAATTATTTGACAAGATGCACCCTCAAAATATTAAAGTTGCAACATGGAAGTTGTTATTTTGGCTTCCGCTATTTTATTTGAATCTTTTAAAGGTTATGATTCTTTCATGACCTTAGGGAATATATGATAACTTAATTGACTCAACTTAAAACATTTGTTGTTGCTTACATGTTCAATGTAGGTCAGCTTTATACTTGGGGACGAGATGAAGGGGAAGGCAGACTTGGCCTTGGTCCTCACCGTGGTCCAAATGAAGTCGGTGGACTTAGCATACCTTCCAAAGTGAAAGCATTACCTGTGCCTGTGGTTTCAGTTGCATGTGGTGGTTTTTTCACAACAGTGATTACCAATGATGGCCAATTGTGGAATTGGGGTGGTAAGAAATTGACGATGCTTTTTGCGTATCTATCTAATGAATGTTGAAACAATTAGGGTTGTAACGTGTCTTTTTAACTTACTTTTCTAATTTGTGGCTAATATAACTAACATTGCTCGAGTTGGGGTAAAAATATTAATCATCCTCAACATGCTTCAGTTATCGCCAATCTGATTTATGATAGAGTTTTAGTTAGTGGTGGGCTGGTGGCACCATTTGACTATAGGAAACGAAGATACAAATATTTTTCACAAAATCAGCTTTGGTTTATTGGTTAGTTCCTTGCTTTTCAATCTAGGTATTTCACATTCAGCAAAGTCTTTAAATAGCTAAAGATTCAGGAGACTGTTAGGAAGAATGGGTTCTATGCATATGTAGAAAGCCCATTTGTCTAGTATTTATAGCGAATTTGATCTTCTTGAGGTATCTAAAGGCCTCTGCATATCCTTTAGAAGAAGTTTCCCAGTAAGAAACCAACGTGCACATTGGAATAATGAGGTCTAGGACATACTTCCTTTGAGATAAGAATAGTCGTTAAAAGCATGGAGCTTGTTAATATTGATACAACCAGAATAATTAATCTGGCATAATAATACTGAATACCTGTGATCACTCTGAGTAGGACGAAACTGCCCAATGAACCTCATAGAATCGTCCAAACTAGGGCAATTGCTTTATTCTATATAACGAATGGCATAGGAATGTACACCAGAAGAAATCGGTCGGTTGTATATTGATTACAAACAGAAAAACGGTAGTCACAGGCTTTCGAGAGGCCTGGTCTCTCCCAAATTGGTTTCCCGACCAAAACAGTTCACAAAACAAAATGACTAAACAAACAGCCCTGCTCTCTTATTTAAACTATCCCAGCCCAACTACCTGCCTACCAATACTATTGACTCGTTGACCTATTATCAGGGCATAACAGAAACAAGCCCAAAAGCTAATCTATGTATACCATATCCTCAAGCACACCATTGAGAAAGCATTCTTGATATTCATTGATGTAGAGTCTAGTAGTGGAAAGCATATAGATGCGAACCGAAGACATCTTGGTCACATGATATCTCTTCATAGAAAATCACTTAATAAACCTGAGAGTAGGTAGGCAGCCATTACAGTGTAAGTTTATCATACATAAAAGCATCTAGAGCCACATAAACATATTTAAGTTGAATTTTGAGGGATAAAATACACAATTATACATATTCAGACGTTTGTCACTTTACAAAAACAGTCTTACTGATTCACATTTAAGATTTCAGCACCACCTTTTAGAAATCAGAAGTGAAATTAGACTTGAGACTTCAGCACCTCTTAAAAAACAAACGCCACCTTATATTTTCAATGTGGCTACCATCAACCTCCAAGTTGGTGGCTTTTTGTAAATTTGCTTCTCCTATTTACAAAAATCATTTCTTTGCTGAAATATTGACGTTCTAAATGAGTAAAATTCATGATCGTTTCCCTGTTATATATATGTGTGCTGTGTGCATGAGTGTATATATAGGGTTGGATTCAAACCAAAACAGGATCAAAGAGAGCACCTATATCACATGTATTTTTTGTTGAAATTACATGCGATTAAGGAACACGGTCAACACAGGGTGGTGTGGGTGACTTGGCCCTCGACCGGCGAAGGTCTCCGGTTCTCTGCTATAGAAGTATAGAATCACATGTGACATAAGTGTTCTCGTGTTTTCTTTTATTTGAAACCTGCTCTCATTTGAACATTTCTATCTACATATACATGTAATTATACGTTGAATTGTTGCCTTTTGTAAAGTTGGTAATGTTTGAAGTTTAAATTTTAAAAACTTCACTCTTACTAGTTAGTTCAACCTTATGGTCTTGTTCGCATTCCAACTAGAATGATATCATACTTTAACCCTTTGGTTGGTCTTTTTCATGCAGCAAATTCAAACAATGAGCTTGGAAGAGGTAATAGAGTGGGTGGTTGGAAGCCTCAACCTATTCCCGGTCTTGAGGGTGTTCGTATTCTTCAAATAGCAAGTGGTGGATATCACTCTCTTGCTTTAACTGGTATGCCAAATGCAGAGTTATCCGATTTTTATCTAGGATAAAAAAAATTGCAACTACTGTTGTATAACACTGATATTATTTTTGTTTGATTTGGAAGATGAAGGTCGAGTACTGTCTTGGGGCTACGGTGGACATGGACAGTTGGGGCACTTTTCTACCCAAAATCAACCTGTTCCATCTGTTATCGAGTCTCTAGCTTCTGAGAAAGTCGTCTATATTGCTTGTGGAGGATCTTCATCAGCTGCTGTAACTGGTAAACCATGCTGCATTCTTTACCACATTTCACTGTTCTTGGGGATTTATATATAACATAAAGGTTTGTTGATTCCTTACCTAGGAACTTTGAAAGGAGCTTAGTATAGTTTTAGATCAAGGTGGCAGCCTTTACCAGCATAGTATACATTAAGAATTATTATGACGAATGATAACAAAATATCGATTGAAAGATACAGTGAAATGGGTTTGCCATTGGATAAGATTAGACTTAGTTGACTTTTGGGACCGTAGCAATTGACTTTTTTGTTGCATAAAGTCATTGTTCTTGAGAAAATAGGAAGTACCACTAGACTTTGCAAAGATGAGTGAATTGGACAGAAGGTGCCAAAGTATGATGGTTTTTTGGATTCATATTTCCATTATTTGTCAAAATTTCTTTGTTATTGCAAAGGGCAAAATGCATCAAATATATGAAGTTTGCTTTGGTTTCTATTTATGTGGGTGGAGCATTTTTCTCTCTATCAATGTTGTGAGGTTTCAAAAATTTCTACTTTACCCATTTTGACCACTAACTTGGTGATTTTGTAACATTTAATAATGTGGTTGTCAATTTTATCATTTACTCTGTCTTAACCCTTGCATCAACATTTTGTAAATGGGTATGCACATCATCAAATGTTACAAGGTCAGTAAGTTACTAGTCAAAATGGGTACAAAATAGGGAATTTTTTGGAAGTTCATTACATCGATTGTAAAGAAAAATTATTATACGTTACACTAAACCAGACCAAACTTTGTTGCATTTTTACACATTTTCCATTTGTTGCAAACCAGATTGCCTTCTTATTGTACATTTTAGAAAGAACGATGGCTAGTTTGCGAATAAAAACCAAGCACAATGGTGCAAAAAGCAGGTCATGGTTGATAAAATTTAACTCCTGCCACAACTTGTTTATCTTGTCTATTTGCTCTACAAATTTAGAGACTGATTTTGGTATGTGTAAAGTGACCAGCATTTTTCTTGGCATATGCAGATAAAGGTGAGTTGTATATGTGGGGAAATGCAAAGGATGGTCAATTAGGAGTTCCGGGTGTGCCCGAGATACAACCTTTTCCGATACAAGTTAAATTCCTTATGGATGATGATGGTTTGGGTTCCCACAAGGTTCTCTCGGTGGCCATTGGTGCGTCGCATGCTCTTTGCTTGGTTTCAAGGTCAAGTGATTCAAGTTCAGAGCTCTAAGTATTATTATGTTCATCCAATTCACAAAATAGCTCGACCATCAAGACGTTTTTACGTTTTGTTACTTCTTTTTCTACGCCTTTTCGGCAACATAATACCTCAGTTGTGATCATTCTTTACGGCAAACTTCTTAAAAGGGAATTCGTCTGGTAGAGAAGTGATTTTGGTACATTTTGTAACATTTGTCATTAGGAAAAGAAAAAGAATGATAGTAAGTTAGTAACAGGGTTTGTAGTGAAAAATAAACAGCTTTTTTTAATTTATTATTTTTCAAGTAATCGAGTTTTAAAAAATTGTGTCAAATGAGGTTTTTTGGCTCCGTGTTATGGGGGAGAGGGAAGGTTATAAAAAACGATATAATTTAACAAAAAGCAGTTGAAATATAATATAAATCTGATAGTTTAATTATTGCACAAGTGGCAATTTGGCAGTTGCCGAACAGTTTGGTGCAAGATAATTAAGTGGTCCTAATCACTAAGGCCATCCGCTATGGGTACCGGTAGGAGATCGGTACCCCTAGCTGCCAACGGCAACACCATCGCTAATCACCGGTAGATGGTCAGTATGTGAAGGAGACGGTACCCAGGTGCCAGTCTCCAACTCTCTACCTTTTTTTTTAATCAATTAGTTAGAGATGGTATGAGGGGTACGATAGTGGATGAAAGGTATGGAATTGGTAGGGTAGTGGTAAAGCTGATGTGGCAATGAAGAGTACCATAGGTACCATAAAGGATGGCCTAAGAGATGCTTATAATATAGTGGAAAATGAAATATGGTTGTTTGGTAATTGTTCAGAATGAAGTTAAGACGTTGAATTGTTAAGGGAGGCCTAAGATTCAAAATTATTCCAAGGATCTTGGAACCATTAACTGATAGGTATTTTTTGTCAAACAAAATTCATCGTCTTAGCGATTCAAAGGTTATCTTTTAATAAAACTATTGATTTATCTTAATGCTCACTTTTGAATCTTTATCTAGCTTGAATGGATCACAATCTACACCAAAAATGTTTGACAACACTAAAATTATACTGTCAAAAATTTCAAGATTTCTTGACACTTTTCAAGGCCTAATTTTGGGGGAAAGGATATCAAACATAAACCCCACCTCAAATTACACGTAATTATTCTTAAATACCCCACCTCAAATTACACATAATTATTCTTAAATAACTTGAAAATATCATAGAAAAAACACAAAATTCCCAAAAAGGAAAACCTCTGGTTATTGACAAGCTGATTCTAAATACATTGCCTTTTACTCTTTACTTAATAGTTACAACTTGCGTCTATTATTGATTATGAAAAATTAGCCAAAATAGCTTATCTTGTCAATCATCTTCATCTTTTGTCAATTTTGAAGTTGGATTCGTATTTCAGCTAAAGTTTACATAAAAGACTTAAGTATATACCCATTTATAAGTTTTCGTTTTAATATTTGTTTAAGTCTCAAGTCTTGTTCATAGTTATCATTTATCCTCAAGTTATATATAAGATATGATCCCAAGTCTTACAAATAACATGTTGTAACGTGTCATAATACGTTATAACGTGTCATAACACGTTATAATGCAAATCAAGTCTTAGAGTGGAACCACAGAAGTTAATGTGGCAACAAACCCAAACTTTAACGCCATAACAAATTATTTAAAACCATGCTAATAAATATTAATTTTTTTTTCTAAACATTTCACTTTAAAAACTCTTATTAATAAAATATAATAATTAAATTTAAAGATTTTTGTATTCTATTTTCTATTTTATAGAAAAGATAGACGGTGTTTTTCCCTCCACTATACACACTTTCCCGCCCTTTTACTCTGCCTGAAAACCCTAGATGATGAGATCTTACCTGATTTCATCCAAATCAGATAGCTAGGTTTTTGTTTTCTCTTATAATTCCTTTAGTAGTTTCTATAGAAGGAAGTTAGCTCTTTTTCATCATCCACTCGTTAATCTGTGTTTATCTTTTCGATCTGTTGTTGTTGTCGATTTTAACTCAAGAGAGGGTTGGCCTGATTGAAACCAGATAGATTACCTTCAGAATCCTTCTTCTTCAGGTCAGGCTTTTTCTTTTTTTAATTCGGTATGGAATGGAATTTGCTGTTAATTGTTATGTGTTTGTTGGTATATATAAACTCAGTTTTCTGATGATTAGATTCTCTGCTTGCTAGTATTTCTAATGCTTCCATTTCCATAGCGTAATTGTATTAATTAACCTAAAAGTAATCACCTTCTTCGTGGAGAACAGCTACATTTTGATGATTTTAGGTTGTTAGTAGATAACTGTACAACAGCTACAAATGTTTGTGGATAAGGCTGAATTGGATCACAAGTTCTGAAGAAGACTCAGAGGCTTCTGATTTCATACTTGGTACCAAAATGTTAAGCTTCTGACCAAGTTTTAGAAGGATTTCTGAGTTTATGAGTTTATCTTGGAATACAGAAACTCAAATTCCCTAAGCAGTCCTCTTGAAAATCCATAAAGAGCGGTCCTTCTTGACCCTCCCCGTGGACCAGACCGCTGCCGCCAGGAGCGCTTCCCCTTGGATACCGCTTTATGGCGGTCTAAGGTAACAGGGGCAACATTTTCGCACCTTCTAGTTCATGTAATGTAAGCCTTGTCATCTAGTGGTTCCTTTTGTTAATCACAGTTATACCAAAATGCTTGATGAAACTTAAATCGCCGACACTAGTTTTATCTTTTATGACTAACTGATAAATAAGTCGATTGCATCAGTATGTCGTTGTTATTAAAATACATTGTGTGTAGCATGCCTGCCCTGTACCCTGCCCCCAATTTGCAATTTTCTCTAACACATACATGTAGAGCTTTTGGTTCTTGGGATGTCCTTGGAATTGTGAATATTATCAGGGTAGAAAGGATTAAATAGAATGTCTGCCATGATAAGGCATTAGTTATGCATTTGGGAGTAAAATAAATTTTAAGAATAGTGATCCCCCAAGGGTCAGATAGTATGCACTATGGAGCTCATTCGTAGAGATTCAGCCATGGTGATACGCACAGTGCGCTTTATCGGTTTTCATTGTACCACACAATGGTTCTTACATTACACTTTCATGTCTCTGTCTTAGCACTTCCGCTTACTTCAGCATCACTATATGATCAACCTGAATACGAAAATGTATGTCACCTGGTTTTTTTGTTAAGAGGCACTGATATGACAGATGCATTTATGTCTTTTCAGCAACCACATCAGGAGAACATATTATGTGTGTTAGACCAATGGAACCTCTTTAAAGTTATAATTGATAGATTTCTTTTCTTGCTCGCTATTTCAAGTATTTCTGAAGTAACTTACTATGAATTTATGGACCCATGTAATCTTAGTGCTGAATGTAATGAGAGTATCTAGAAGCATCTAACTTGCATAACAAGAAGATGAAATCATGAGTGCTTAGGTTTAGTTGAAAGGATTTGATATGTATCAGGGTTTTCTGTTATTTCAGGTTTTTAAATTGACAGCTGAACCAAATAAGCCGAAAATGGGAAAGACCGAATCTGGCTGCAGAGAAGGAGCAGAAGCAGTCCTAAGAGTTCTCCCTAACTCATCAATCCCTATCACATATCACCCTCTCTTTGGTCCTCATGATGACCTTCTTCTTCTTGAGCTTGATGAGAAGCTTCTCCCTGATGTCATCAACCAAAGGTAATAACACCAACTGGTATTCTCAACGTTGTTTATCTGCAATATCTTCATGCTCAACCTTTTCTCGTACTTTGGACTCAGAATAAGCTTACGAGGACAGCCAGAAGAAGATGCAGTTCTATGTACACAGTCAAAAACTTATGCTATTAAGTTTGTCGGAACCTCAAATTCCGTATTCCTTGTACCCCCCTCAGATCAATTTGCAGTGAATGAAAATCAACAAGATTGCAACGAGAAAGGTTCCGACAGTAATGCATCACATGCATCTGTCCTTAAGGTGGCACCTGGAACCATGGAGCTTGTTGAGGTTGCCCCAAGAATAGACAAACTTAAATTGCTTCTTTCAGAAAATCCATACAAATTTGACGAAGACTCCGAGATGCATGATTCTGGTTTGTATCGATGGGATGACCTTATCGACAGGGTTCAAGCGAGCGATGAAGAAATGCGGTCTGCACTTCGAGTTATTTCAGCCGTAGAGATCAACGGGTATTGGAGAATTGTTGATGAGAAATACATGGATGGAATGCTAACCATGCTTTTAAATAACACGTTACTTAACGATTGGTCTTTGGACGCGCTTGACGAAGATGAGGTTGTGGAAGCTTTGGTGAAGGACGGATATTCTAACGTGATTGCACGCCATTGTTTGGATGTATTTGGTAGTAAAACAAGTGAGGAGGGTGGGAAATGTTTTTGGGAATTAGACAAGAGACGGGTCTGTGTGCATTTTGCCAGACAGATATTAGCATGCGGAAAGATGAAAATAGAAAACTTTATGGAGGAATGGATAAGAAAAGTCCCTGGAGGAATGGTGGCGAGTTTTGACATGTTGGAAGGGGAAGTGCTGGTAGAAAAGCTTGGAATCCAGTCTTTTGTCTATGCGTTTAGTGTTTCTTCTTTGCCGTCAGACCCTGCCAGTCGTTTCTCCAGGCTCTTCCAAGAGCGATCCAAATGGGATTGGAAGGATCTACAGCCTTACATCAGGTCTCATATCTATGTTTCTTTGTGTGCTTTTGTTGCTTTTTCTTCACTAGATCTTGCTTTGAGTTTTGTATTCAAATGATCAATCATAAACATTAATTGCATAATGAACACTAATTTTGGCAATGTTAATTTCTAACACATGAATCTTGAAATGGGGTATTGTGAGTTGAGTGCGGACCTCTAAAGTGCATTGAAAGCACCTGTTTTCTTGTAGCAGAGTTTTGATAAATATGTAGTACTCACATCTTGTTTGCATTTGTTATAGGGATCTAAGTGTTCCAGGACTTACTTCAGATGGTTTGCTCCTCAAATACACTAGAAGAACTCAGCCTACTGCTGATTCCGAGCCTGTTCTCACTGCAAGATGATTTGGTGAATTCTCTTTTTAGTACCTAAATTTAGGGTTCTTATTTTTCAAGCTGCTGGCTCTTTAGACGGTTATTCTTGTAGCAAACAGAACTAGTTTGATATTATTATCTTTTGTTAATATAGCGATATGTATACACTGAGGTTTATTTGAATTGTCATGTTAGCTAATGTAGCTGAATTACAGTCTACGTAGCCAAGGAAAACTTGGGATCTTGATTTTAAATCCAATCCTTGTATATTCCCTAGTGATTTAGGCCATGTATGTGAACCAGAAACTACTTTGTTTTTTGAGCTTATTAAAAAAGTCCTACTTTAACATGTCCATTTAGCCATTTAGGTCATTTTATGTTGTTATCTTAAAGATATCAACTAGTTTTTACCAAACATGACTAGTTTATTTGCTTACAACGGACTTACTGCTAGCTTGTTAGATGGTTAGGCAGAAATAGTTTACTAGAAATGTGTTAACTGGCATATGGCAAAAGCTTATGCATTGTTATTAATAAGGAAAACTTGTTTGATCAATGGGTATGTACTATGTTGTTTGCATGTGCAACTCAACAAATGCGATCAAGTTTTGTTTACGTAAACCTAATATATAATACTTGATGCATGCTCTACAACAAAAGTTGTTGGAGGAATGCATTTCTACATTGGATTTCCTAAATCTGTCAGTGTATGATGCCACCATCGTTAGTCGCTTTGAATTGCAATGATAACGTCAAACTTATGTGTTTGAATCCTACACATGCATGTTTACCGATGGATATTTAAAGGAGTGTTGTTCGTACTTCGTAGAATGTTCTTTCAAAGGAGTGTTGTTCGTACTTCGTAGAATATTCTTTCAAAGATGGAATATGCTAAAGGGATTGGAATGGAATCCGATCACTTGTTTGGTTGGCAAGAATTGAAATGGATCTTGTCAAAAGAATTGCATTGTTCATATTTCAACTGCAACTTGTTGAAGTATTGAAATTTGTTCATAATAATCCATAAATGTTGATTAAATTTTGTTGAAGCCATATGTGATTGGGGAGGCAATTTTGTGTTTGCTATTAACTACTAATAGTTGAGGCATTTTGATATGTCTTAACTTTAGGTTGATGTTGCTACCTTTATAAATTAGAGTAAGGTCTCGTTTGGTTTGCAGGATTGGATTTAATTTCATTCCAATCTATGTTATTGTTAGGTTTGAAAGATTTTGTAGATTTGAAATCCTAGTGAAATCCTGCAAACATATGTTGTTGCCTTGTTGGTTGGTATTTCATGACATTTCATGAAATCCCTTAAACTTATGTGTTTGAATCCTATAGTTTTCTTTTTTCTTTTTTCTTTTTTTTTTTGCAATCTTTATCAATAACCACATAAACGAAATTTGTAATTTATTTCGTATTTAAATGGATTAACATATATTAGGGGTGTTCAAAAAAACCGAAAAATCGAAAAATCGAACCGTATGATCCGAAACCGAGAAAACCGATACCCGAGCAACCTATGACCCGAAAACCCGAAAATAAGGGTACCCGCTAGGTCGCAGGTCGGGTTCGGTTCTTAAAATCTACTACCCGCGGGTACACGCCCCGCTCTGTATATAATTAATTTAATAAGAAAAATATATTTATTAATACTTTATAATAAAAAATTACTAATCTTTAAAAAATCTTCATTACATACCGTGTTTTCTTCTTTCATCCCCTACTCCCGTTTGTTTGTTGGTCAAATTTAATCTAGATCATTTTTGCATACCCATATCGACGACAATCCTCGATACTGTTATTTTCATTTTCTAATATTTTTATGGTTAATTGTGTTAGTTTGTCACAAAATAACTTTATTTTCTAGTATATATTTGTGTACGTCAAAAAATTCAACAAAATGCGGTTACTCGTGAACCGAACCATGGGTACCCGCTTTTTTTTATCCGTTCGGTGCGGATATCCGCCGTGCACGGTTCGGTTTCGGATAGTAAAATTAGGTACCCGCTCCGCATATATGGTTATCAAAAATCTCATTACCCGCCCCGCCCCGTGAACACCCCTAACATATATATCCTTAGAAATGTCATTTTTATAAAACGTGCATTTTTTATTTCTTTGGATTTGACATACGTCCTTTTTCTTGAACTTCTTCTTTTGTTGCTTAACAAAATCAATTTTGATCATTAGTTCCATTCAACTCGATCACCTATTTTATTTTGTTAAAAAGTAAAGTATTATTTTTTTTTTCTTAAACGTTTTACGGATTATTATTGGTGGCAATATAATAAAAAATTATCTCTTTCATGACAATATAATTATCTTTTGAAGTTCTCCAAATTTGGTGACTTTTACAAGCTTTTTCTTTTAACAATAGATAACTTATGCACGCGTCCGGCACGAACTCGACGAGGTATTCGGGATCCATATGGGCATCCGACTAATCCTCAATAACCATGAAGTGACCAGAAAGCCGACCTCTAGTCAAGGTATCACTACATGCTCTCCTCATGAATCGCACCCGGGTAGACAAGAATGCCCATCCACTGTCCCTTCCAATGATATTACCAACCACTAGGCTGCTAATGCTTTGATCTTTAACAAGCTTTCTTGTTTTGTACATTTCGAAGAATCTGTTAAAGCAAAAATTTGCCCAAAGTCCCAAAATCTTCTTTTTCTTTTTCCCCTTTGAATAATCTATTGGAAATGTTCCAATCTACTATATTTGTCATATCTACTATCAAGCAAGAAAAGTTATGATTGTTCAAAATCTTTTTCTCGATCTAAAACTACAAATGTGACATGAATTATCCAAAATATTTGTGTCTATAATAGATGAAGATTTTACAGTGATCATGTCAACCCCATACATTATGGTAGTCTTAGTTACATATGGAGTTATCCCTTCTTCCTAGGCTATCCATTGAGATTCTACTATATTAGAGAAAAGTGCTACATTTTGGAGGCAAATTCTAATTCTAAAGTGATAGGAATAAATGATTTCATATTTGCCTCCAAAATGTAGTATCACTAAATTAGAAAAGTACTATCACTCGACCATGACTGGTACCACACCTTCTTCTTCCTTTGGTTCACCAACTTTGATCCAACACTTGTTGTGTCAATATATGAAATCATTTATTCCTATCACTTTAGAATTAGAAAAAAGGTTTGTATCTTTCTTGAACAGAGTTGTTTAAGATCCATGCCACTACGTACCAAGTTCTCGACCATATTGTCCCTCTGAAAGATCCTCACTTGATCCTGCCTTATGCAAGCGTTTAGATGCTATTGTACAGGCATCATGGATCTGTGAAACAATCATCGGATCTACTACAAATCATACTAGTTTACACGATCCATTAAATGATGTTTCAAGTTAGCTCACAAGATTTCATTTTTAAATTTTATAGTTACTAGTTTTTAAAAAATTGTGTCTATTAAGTAAACGACTTAAAATTTGTAAAGTAGATAGGATTAAGACATTTTACATGAATCTCGTTAAATGATTACTCATCAGTATCAAATACTGAAAACGAAATCAAATATACATGATATGTTATGTTCAAAAGTTGAGACTTAAAAGTAGAACATTTCATACACTTTACATTTTTTTCAAATGGTAGAAAAACTTTTTTTGAGTGGAAATATCAAATACTACAAAAGAAAGTAATACCAAATCATTTTGTTACATCTTTACTCCATAATATAAAACATTAGCCGAATACTAGCATGTTTTAAAAGTTTGTTTAATTTTTAGGCTCCTTTTAAATACTCATGTTGCTAAGTACAAAGCATGTTTAATGGGGTCCACTAAAAGTTTTGTGTTTAGGCATACTTGATAGCTTCACCACATTCTTAGTAAATCGATGCTTAGAGCCAAGTAGAATCCGTTTTTGAGACGTTAATGGCTATTAAAGAATTGAATGAGCATGAAAACGAAATTTTGGTAGGTGGTAGTAAATGATTTCTGTTCATGTGGTTTGTTGCTTGTAACTATGTACTCAAAAGATGTATTAAGCATGAAATCTCAAATTTGTCTTCATAAGTCCATAGACAACTTCTCTAGTTATGGGTTATTAAAAATTGGGTTTATGACTTATAATGGTAATAAACTATTCGTTTTGTACATATAATACCAATGAACTATTTTTTGTCCATATGTATACCATTGAACTATTTTTTGTCCATACGTGGACTTGTACACATTATACCATTGAACTATTTTTTTTACACATTATACCATTAACCTTTGATATGTTTACAAAAAAGGTGGCAATGACTACGCAATGGCTAGGCATTCTCTTCTTCTTCTTCAAGACACCACCACTACCACAACCACTACCACCACCTCCCTTCTCCTCCTCCACAACTCTCCATTTCTCCTTCGCATACTAAAATCCATTTCTCCACCGGAGTTCCTTAATGACGAAGACATACTCATAGACTTCTTGCCGAAAAAGAAAAAACCCACCACCAACAACAACAAGGGCTCTTCCACTGGGTTTTACGGGTTCGGATCGAATCTGAGTACTCCGGTGGAGTTTGTCATGGGTTCCACCGAGATAGAGAGTGACAAAGAGGATTACTGTAACAGCTCGTCCCACATCGGCTGGTGAGGGGAACGAAGCACTCCTTATAAGGTGTGTTGATACCTCACCTGGTGAGACGCGTTTTGGGTTGTGACCTGGACTGGGCAACTCCAAAGCAAAACCGTGAGGGAGTAGGGGTCACTGGTTAGGGCCCTGTGTCTCCAAAGCGGACAATATCGAACCACGGTCGCCTGGGCTGTTACAATTACCTCACCGGGTTGATCTGAAAGCTCCGTAACAACACTCTTTCAAGACGATTTCTGGAAATCAGATTTCAATTTCAAGGTATGCATAAAACATATGTTTAAGGAATTGTCACTTTTTTGTAAACATATCAAAGGTTAATTGTATAATGTGTACAAAAAAAATAATTCAATGGTATAATGTGTACAAATCCACGTCAAAACCAGCTATTTCCGGTTGAAATGGTATAATGTGTACAAAAAAAAAAGTTCAACGGTATACATATGGACAAAAAATAGTTCATTAGTATTATGTGTACAAAACGAATAGTTTGTTACCCTTATAAGTCATAAACGTCTTAAAAATTATGACTTTGTTCCATGTAGTTTACAATTCATTATCGTTTTTATTTCTAAAGCTTACTTTGTAATTTGTTTACTATTAAGTATAAGGAACGAAAAGCTACAATAAAGTATAAACCACATTGATTAAAACATTAACAAAGTGTAAAACCCCAAAGATGAAAACTAATAGCTTTAAAAAAACACAAGGACTTAAATAGCAATTTTTGGCGAACCAAAGGGACTAAAAGAGAAGTTTAGACTGGTTAGAATTTGGTGTGCTCACCCTCACCGTAATCTCCAATTTCTAGGGATGGCAAAAATACCCGATCCCGACGGGAATCCCCGAATCTGAAACTTTTGGGACGGGATTGGGCCGGGTAAATGGTTATGGGACCGGGTATGGGATTTTTTCAAAAAAAATTCGCGGGATTGGGACAGTTATGGTTTTAGTCAATACCCGCCCATTTACCCGATCTCATACCCAATCCCATTTACCCGACCCCGAACCATATATATTTGTTAATTCAATAATTTTATTATTAATATAATATATTACATACATAAAAAATTTATTATATTATATATATATATTATCTTTTTTGGGCTTGGTTTAGGTTGTCAAATAAAAATTATTGACGCATTATATTTTTTTAATGAACCATGAAAGTTTAAAAAGAATTCAACTCATTGTTTGACGTGATTTGCATACAATTCTAATAAATAAAATTTTGTTTACTAAATTTTAATCCACTAAAAATATAAATGGGATACCCGATACCCGCGGGAATACCCGTGACCCCGATGGTTATTTGATAATGGGATACCCGACGGGACAGGACCGGGTATGGGACATGATTTCATAATAGGGTATGGGACTGGGATCATCAATACCTGTCTCATACCCGTCCCATTGCCATCCCTACCAATTTCATCAACCACTATCGCGCTGACACGTCAAACGCTAAAACCCAACGCCTTCTTCAAACACACGCCATTGCTCTGTGTCTCTCTCTATATATATATATAAACACCACCTTTTCTTCATCTCTTCTTCTTCTCTGCTTGCCACCTGCTTTAAACCCTAAGAGCATCTCCAACAGCATTGCTAAACTAGAAAAATTGGTGTTTTTTCCTTCTAAAATGCTCCAACAGCATTGCTAAAGTGATTGCTAAAATAGAAAAAAGTTGAGTTTTCTCTAAATTTAGAGATTTCTCTAAAATCTCTATATGAGGAGAGAGAAACTATTTTTTATTCAATCCAACCAATGAAATTAAATCTTTATCGATATATATTTAGTTCTTTTTTTAAAATACATTGGGATGATAAATTATAGAATATTTTAATAATATAATGTAATGATACTTTCTCTAAAATAGCAATGCTGTTGGAGATGAAAAAAAATAGTTTTAGAAATTTTCACTATTTATCCTCTATTTTAGAAAAACTTTAACAAAGCTGTTGGAGATGCTCTAAGGTTTGTCTTCCTTCTTCTTCTTCTTTTATATCATATCGCTGTTTTAATGATTTCTGTAGTTCGAATTCAACTGTGAAATGACGAAATTTCTTATTATTTTATGATTTCTGATTTCTTATTACATGCTTTTTGTTGGATGAATTAATTTAGTATGTGAACAAAGCGATTAATTGATGTTTGATTTCGTATTGAAATGATTATTCATTCTGGTTTGCTAGAATTGATATATTGAATTTCATAGATCTTTTACTATGATTGTTATGTTATTATACTCGTTTCTCTTCGGAATTAATCGCTGAACATGATTTGTCAATTCGATATTAATAATTTTCATTGTAAACTAGCGATTGTTATAATCTTTGGAATTGTGATGCTATTAATCTGTTTCTTCGTTGTGAAATTCTGGAATTCATATGTTGATTTTTTTTTTCTTTTTTCCCTGACAAAGTGGACATTTTTTTTTCTTATTATTTTCGTATTCTATTGATTAGGTTTCATGTGAGTTCTCTTTCAAATTTTCTCAAATTGGAGTTGATTTAGATGTTGTGTTTTCTGCTTAAGTATTGAGTGTGCATCAGAAGATTATGAATCACAGCAGACAGACAGATGGATACTCTATGTGTTGTCAATTTAGTTTAAAAGGAGGACCGTATATAAAAATATTATATGATTATATCATCTCTACAATATATATCTTAAACAGTTATAGGATTCAGTATGTGGATTCGGTATAGAGTGGACGTCTCAAGGTCTTATCATGTTCATCTATAATCATAAATTGGAAAATATGGGTTTTGATCATGTCCACATATGGTATACACTATCACTATGAACTTGAACTGGATTTAGTTTGACTGTGGGGACTATTGTACGTGTTTATGGTTAAATCGTCATTATGGGATGATGTATCAGTTTTGAGCCAGGGGGTGTAGGAAGAGTAACAAAGTTGCTTGTTTCTATATTCAGCCTTGTGGTTAAAATTGAGCAAGCCCGTGATCGCCTACAAACCATTAAACTGGATTGTTTCCCTTTGTACATGATTACATGAACTTTTGTGGCTGATACAGGTGTTAGGCTCTAGTTCTGTTGGAAATCTTAGCATTTTAGGAGTGTCAATATGTTGAAGCATGTGGACTTGATAACTTTGTTGATTTATAAAAATTTGCTTCCTTGACGCATAACCTTTCACCTTATGCTTCTCGCTTTAGTGCTTGGTATATGCCTCATTTTAAGGTGTTGAGTGGGTTGTTACTTCGTTCGGTAAGTTGCCATAACCATTCTATTCGCTGTGAATCTAGTGCAAGTACGGTATGTGTAAATCAGAAGATCCACAGAGATAAAGATTTTAAGGGTTGAAGAAGAAAAGTAGAACATGAATATAGTTGGATGTAACGTCCTTCTTGATTGAAATTGCATAGATGATTAAAAGAAAAAGGAGGGAAACGGTAAAGAAAGGACAGAATTTCTACTGAAATTTCCTGTAGCCAGCTTGAGTAATGCTTTTTTTTTTCTGAATTACAATTCATAATGGCAATA
Source organism: Centaurea solstitialis (assembly GCA_030169165.1). Lineage (NCBI taxonomy): Eukaryota > Viridiplantae > Streptophyta > Magnoliopsida > Asterales > Asteraceae > Centaurea > Centaurea solstitialis. The sequence continues at coordinate 93,843,763 of CM058041.1, forward strand.
AATTATCTTTGCATTTTCGATGACAACTAATATCATGTAATCTTGTTCTTTATTTTCTCATACTAACAAAAAAAAATTGTCTTGCACCTTTAGGGCCATCTCAAGTGGCAAAAAAATATCTGGCCTTGAACACCTCATAGGTCACAGGTCCAAGTCTCCTCTATTTTTCTGTCCCATGGGATTAGTCGAGGTGTGCACATGCTGGCCCAAGACCCTAATAAGAAGATGCTGCTAATTTAAACCTGATTTAGCTACCTTCTTGACTTCCATATCAAAACGATACTTGCCTTATATTACTTATTTATTTTTATTATATATATATATATATATATATATATTCTAGCAATTAATGCTCCATCCTTATGGAAATAGAGTTTGGGTCTCAAGATGTAGTGTATGTATCTTATTTATTTTTTTGGAATATGAAGCCATTTAAGATTTCCTAATATTTACCCTTGAATTAAGTATTCATAATGTTGCCTTTTAAGTTTTAACATTACAATAAACCTCATACCTTACACATCAAGCCATCAAAGCGTAATAAGTGTTAGATATAATTTCACAAAAGGGCATGTAAAAACACATTTTACATTTGATTTAATTTCTTACATAGAGTTATGACTGTGCAGAAGAGGTAGAAGACCATGGAGAAAAATGGGGCAGGATGCCAAGCTTCTCCAGAAGCTGCTGCCATCCTCTGCATCAATAACTGTGGGTTCTTTGGCACATCCGCAACGATGAACATGTGTTCAAAGTGTCACAAAGACATGATCTTAAAGCAAGAGCATGCCAAAAGCATCTCTTCATTGTTGGGCACTGCAGAATCTGGTTCAAAGGCTAAGGAGATCAGCGGCAAGTCCAACGAGGGTGCCACCAGGTGTAGCACATGCAGGAAACGCGTTGGTTTAACAGGTTTCAGTTGTCGTTGTGGGAACCTTTTCTGTTGTGTCCATCGGTATTCTGATAAGCACGATTGTCCGTTTGATTATCTCACAGCCTCTAGGGACGCCATAGCCAAAGGTAACCCTGTTGTTAAGGGCCAAAAGCTTGACAAGATTTAAGGGATGGATGCATTTCTGCCCTTATATAGTTGTATGTTGCTATATATGGTGCCAAAGGCATCTCTTTGCACCCTGAACAACATACCACATATTTTGTTTATCATCAGCTTCAAAATGTTTACTGCTTTGTTTCTCGCATCTACATTTGTGTTCATAATCGTATGATTTTCTTTTTCAAGTATAATATAGTATTTTAGATAGAACAAATACTTACGCACCCATTTTACTGCTTTTGATGACATAATTCTTAGCAATTTTAGTTTTTTTTTCTGAATGATTTTGATATCTAAGATTGTCATTTCTTTTATGGAAGACTTGTTAGTTTTGAGAGATTGTGAGTTCTTTGTTAATAGTGCATGGATTACCAAATATGTTAGAATGCCCCAATACCATTAAACCCATACCTCCTTTGGTTTGGTGGCAATGCATTTTCTAATACCCCTAAAATGTGCTCTCCATTTAACCTGTCTTCCTCTGGATCTGCCATTTTGTAGGCACAAACTGACCCTTACACTGGCATTTAATCTTACCACTTTTTAAATCTAAATTAAACTATAAAAGTCATTTGCCTGAACCCTATTAAACTTTCATTCGGCGTCCTACTTGTATTCTTGAAGATGGAGACAAAAGAAATTTAAGTCGGTTCAAATCCAGGCGTTGCCAAGGCCCTTGTGGCCATGGAGGTTCACCTGCAATGACTCCAGGCCATTCGTCGTCTGTAACAGCTCGTCCCACATCGGCTGGTGAGGGGAACGAAGCACTCCTTATAAGGTGTGTTGATACCTCACCTGGTGAGACGCGTTTTGGGTTGTGACCTGGACTGGGCAACTCCAAAGCAAAACCGTGAGGGAGTAGGGGTGACTGGTTAGGGCCCTGTGTCTCTAAAGCGGACAATATCGAACCACGGTCGCCTGGGCTGTTACAGATGGTATCAGAGCTAGGACCGGGCCGATGTGCACAACGGGGACGTTGTGTCCATAAGGGGGGGAGAGTGTAACAGCTCGTCCCACATCGGCTGGTGAGGGGAACGAAGCACTCCTTATAAGGTGTGTTGATACCTCACCTGGTGAGACGCGTTTTGGGTTGTGACCTGGACTGGGCAACTCCAAAGCAAAACCGTGAGGGAGTAGGGGTGACTGGTTAGGGCCCTGTGTCTCTAAAGCGGACAATATCGAACCACGGTCGCCTGGGCTGTTACATCGTCGCCCGGGTATTAGATGTTACGCCAGTGATTGATGCTTGATATTACGAATTGCATAATTATATGTATACACACACAATTTACTGACTAAGTTTGATTTCTAGTTTGATGAGGTAATAAAATCATGATTGAAAATAGATAATTTTCAAATTTATAAGATAATATAATTTTCAGGAAAATGTCTCACTCTCAATTTTTAGGTTGTTTGCCAAATGCTTACTAGATAAACGTTACTTGTAAGAGTCGTGATGGATAACATTTTCGTTTATCAAAATAGCTTGACTTCTCTTGGTAGGTTAAACTGGATAAGAATCTTCTTCCTTACTTACCCCAGGTAAGAACCATGGTTGATGCTACATTTCTTAAGAGATAAAAATGATAGGATAAATACGTATTCGATAGAAACTACCCCTTAGCCTTTTTAATGATAATATATTTCATCATTATATCCTAGATTTGTTTAAATAACATGTGTTATTTAATAAGTATGTTAAACTTTCTATTTCTTTAGTAATATGTTTTCTTTAACATAGTGGCCATCCCTCCCCCTTAATCGGTGGTCCTTTTCTTTTATTGGTCCAAAATGTTTATTTGACTTCAGTATATAAGCTTAAATTCTCTTTATTTAGGTTGTCGACCCCTTGAACCGATTGAACCCAACTGCCACATCAGCGCCACATCAGCTTTCCACTATTTTACCCAAAAACAACCCAATTCATCCACTGTCAACCCCTCAAACCCAAAAACATCAAATTAATAAAAAAAAAATTTAAAAAGGAAAAGAAGAGAGAGGGGTGGGGTGAGGGCCGAGGGGTGGGGGTGGATGCTTCGGCTTCACCAAACCGAAGGGGGCTACCCGCTACACCCACGGTGGTGTTCCCCCCTTGAACTGTCGGCTTCCATCTACCCAGGTACATCGGGGTAGAAGCCACAGGGGATGGCCTTAATAAAATTATAAAATATAATTTTATTAAATTTTTTGTAGCATAAAATTATTGGATGTGATCATTGGCCACGATTGCTTTATGACATTGGGGGTCCAATGCTGTGTTTATTGTCTTTAACTTCACCGTCTTTGTCATGTCCTATGATATCTTTAATGAGTTGTTTGATAATTGACAACTCTTAAGTTATCTTGTTTTCTTCTTCTTTTTTGCATTGTTCTTTCATAATAATTAATGTATATAACCAGAAGTTGTTAATTTATCTATATAATTATTTTAATTAAATAATAAGTTTTATGGTCTTGACATTAACATATAAGATTATATTTCACACAATTTGAAACTTTTGCAAACCAAAACTGAAACTACATTGTTCGAAAATAATGTAAGATGTGTCTGAGTGTCCTCCGTCCAAGAACATAATGCTTATAATTGTCTTTTATTAATGGTTTCAAAATTGAGTTTGCTATCGATTATGGGTAATCACATAAAAAAATGAGTAATCTGAACAAGAACCTCGCAAACCTAAACTTTGAGGTTTGAGGGTTCTATTACATCTTGGGCTATTCTTGAATTTAGACCTAGTTAATTCTCTGAAAAATATTGATGTTTTTGATTAATTTTTGGATCCTTCTATTACAC
>CM058041.1:93847710-93969590 GCA_030169165.1 Centaurea solstitialis
GGAAACTCCATTTTATACGATGACTATAGCAAATCAAACAAAGAGAACATCATGCACGTAGAGTAGTAATTAGGGGTTGCAGAATATTCAATATTCTAATCTGTGCACACCTTACAACTACCCAAAAAAAAATAAGAACAACAAAAATATATAATAATTTTACTTTGACATCATCTAAAATTGTAATCATTCTAATCAGACTACTTAGTCGTTCACCGTGGCCACAACCTTTTTACGTTTCAGGCAATTTGCAAGAAATTAAAGCATGAAAGTTACTAGTTACCCATTAATTTGGCAATCTTGTTTACGGATGTAAATTTTAAATACGTAAAAGAAAACACCAAATAAGATAATAGTAGTATGTCATTATTTTTGCTTATTTAGTCATGAATACATAGAATTGCATAGCGATTATTATTATATCAATACATCTTAAAGTTGAGCCAGTTGACTAATATCGTATGGAGATGCATCCGTGGAAGAGACTGCAGTGAATGATCTTGTTGCAAGGACTGAGTTTGCAATATCCGTGGGGTGAAAACCGTCATAGTAAACAGATAAATCCCGAACCGGGCAAGGGATAGAGTTTGGAACGCATTGACCATCTTCCCTTACTGGACAACAAGGAACATTTGGCACTGATTCACCTGCAAAATCCAAACACTTAATTAAACCAATACTCGCGACGAAATTTAGTGACGAAATTTAATGCAACTACTTCTGAAATAATGAAGCATAGAACTCGCAAAAAAGAAAAGAAAAGAAAACATATGATGTTGCAATTCACATGAAACACCGAAAATTGGATAAATTTGGTAGTTCTCCTTTACCTCCTCCTTGTGGTGCTGAAATACTTGTAATGTTGATGAAAGTGAATCTGGCATCGGAGTTATCTTTGTTGAGCTGATCAACAAGAGGCTTAAGTCTGTCATTAAATAGCTTAACTGCATCGTTGATGGAGTCCACACATGGTCCTCCGGTGCGAAACATTGCTATCTCGGCTGGGGTGCACCCTATCTGACCCAAACCAAACACCGCAATCTTCCTAGCTCCAGAATTGTACAGAGTCTATCATGTGAATCAAAACAAAAAGGTGTGAGACAACGTTTCTACCATACTATATAAGTATCTATATATATATATAGAGAGAGAGAGAGAGAGAAGAGGGAAAGTTTAAATATGAACTCATCTTTCATTGTCAACGTGAGGACCAACAAAATCGTGCCACGTGTCAATCTGAATCGGCACCTAAGATTTATTCATTCAGTCTGAATATTTATGCTTTATTCAGTCTGAATAAAGCATGAATATTCAAACTGAATATTGCCAATAAAAGATAGGTTCACATTTGAATGTGATCCTATATATATATATATATATTGGAAAGGGAAGATCAACAAGTGTACCTTTAGTTGTGTAGAATATTGTTGCACGAGGACTTCTGCATATCGATCGGTGTTATATATTCGACTCGTGGGATATTCGTTAGGCATAAAGTAGTTGTTGATGTAGTCGTTGCTTCCCATATTTACAATGTAAATGCACTTTTTTAAATAATCCTTGGTAAATGTGGAGTTCCTTTGCATGAGTGTAAGGCGTGAAGTTATTGCTAGGTGATTAACTAGTTGCCTACTCAAGCTGATCCGACCACCCTGGGTTCAATTTAAAAACAACGAAATTAAAAGAAAACTTTGAAATACGTGATCAAAGGTGAAAAAAATGCTGCTATATAGTTTGCATGTATTCGTCAAAAAAGTAGAAAAACAATGGCTATCAATTTCGTTGCAGCGATTACCAGATTCCTTCCAGATTCTTCTCGAATACCAGCACCACCACTGCCGTAGTTGACTCCGGTGCTGATGTCTTGGTCAGTTAGGTTGGCATAAGGTGGAATAAAGTCGGGAAAACCTAAAAGTTGACCTGAAATCAAGCAAGCCATTTGTTGATCTTAATATTCTGAATTACGATCCATTTTGACTAATAAAATGTGAAAAATATATGATTTACTTAAGAAACAAAATGTAACATTTGACTTCACCCCAAGATATTTAATTCGTTAAAAAAAACCCTATAAAAGCACTAACTAAAATTAGACAAACATGGGGATCAAAGTCAAATATATTAATTATAAGTAAAATGTTATAATAAATACCAAGACATGTCTATCACAGTGATAAGACAACATCTTGGGGTCAGTAGATGGTATCTCCCTGACTCTCTAATCACATAGTAGTACCCTTAATTGGACTTAATTGTGGTTGATAGAGATTAGTCAGGTGCCCTTGAATCCGAATATCCCCGAAACGTGTGTGTTTACTTGTTGTTCCAAAAAAATATGTAAAAACAAACATAACTTTGTATTGTTTTGTTGGAAAATGTTAAAAATATAAAAACTTGAAGGAATAAAACATAAATATTTTGTAAAAATTGGCATTGATAATCATGTCGAATATTTTCTTAAAAATAATGTATGTCTTTCTTTTTCAATAGACCGAAAAAAATATAAATCATCAAACAAAATGAAAGAGAGAGATAGAGAGACCGATGATATCCGCAAGGGTCCGATTATTTGTGAATCTACCGCTAACACCTTCTGGAAAATCAATCCCGTAAGGTGGGTAGTTTGCTTTAGCCATTGTCCTAAGGTTATTGTTATTGCCGTTGTCGACCAACGAATCACCAAATATAAAGTAACATGGGACTTGTGGTTGGCTAGCAACTACAAGTGTTCGAGCCAAGATGAACCCTAGAACCATAAGGACAGAATTCAATGGACTAAGCTCACGAGCCATGATGTTGGACTACAAATTGAAAGAGGGATGATGATTGCTATGCAAAATGTATACTATTTATAGAAAGATAGGAGATATGGGTGAGTGGAAACTTTTACGTTTTCAACGGTAAGAGGTGGGCAAGTGGGAATCTAAATAAAATCTTAAAGTTTATTATACTTTATTATTTGTTTTAAATTTTATTATAAATTTTTAATTAAATAAATAATTAATTTTGATATTTATTGAAATAATGCAAAAAGAAACGTGACAAAACCAAAACCTTGCGACCTAAAATTTTCGTAGGATCAATGCTTGTGAATTGTGATGAGTTGTGATAAGCTAACTTAATTGATAGTATTATTAAACGTTTGAATTTAATAAAAATATATGACTTCTTTTTTGTTAACTCATTTAAATTAAATAAAGTAAATTACATATTTGGTCCCTACAGTTTACACTATATTGCACTGTTGGTCCCTTTTTTGATTTAATTATAGAAAAGGTCCCTATGGTTTACACTATATTGCACTGCTGGTTCCTATGGTTTACACTATATTGCATTGTTGGTCCCTGTGATTTACACTATATTACACTACTGGTTTTATGCTTAACAAATTGATTTCACAAAGAATTAGGATTAGGAATCAATAGTGCAATATAATGTAAACCACATAGACCTTTTCCATAATCATTTCAAAATAAGGACCAACAGTGCATTATAGCGTAAACGAAAAAGACCAAATATGTAATTTACTCAATTAAATATATACTTACCTTATGCTTTAAAATTGCCTAAAAATATTCGCAACTTCAAATCTTCAACAAACGGCCATGGATTCCGGGCATAACCCATAACTTTTGGTTGTGCAGACAACTTTGAAAAGTAGTAGAAATTTTAAACATATTGTGCCATCATGTAATTTGTTGCTCCTTATATTCATTTAATTTGTCCATAAAAGATAACAAGAACAAATTCATATGACATTGCATCCATATATATTTTATTTTTTGTAATTTCTAACTATTTTCCATGGCATTTGACAATATTACATAACTTAAAACCAGGTACGATACATACATAGACATGCATATATAAGGTTTGTGTGCATTTAGTACAAGTCAAGCTGATAATCAAATATCATATAGCGGGCTTGAAACGATTAAGTCAGTATTAAACCGGAAATTAAATTAGTTTATAACATAGTATTTTATCAATAAATAAATATAAGAAAAGAGAATGAATCTATTGTTCTCGTTAATCAAAAGCCCATTAAACATGGACTAGATACAAGTAAATACCTACATTTATTTCTATCTACTATCTATCGTCATATCCTTTAGGCTATGTTTGTCAAACTAGCTGATAAGCTATCTCGTTAATTAATATTTTAATTACCAACATATTTTACATGAAAATTCACATCAAAACATTTATGAAGGTAAAAAAAATTGAACATTTGTCGTAAAAACATACTAAAAAACACTATCGAAGAAAAAAATATTAAAAAAAAACAAAAAGATGAAACCTTCACAACATTTCTGTTGTGAAGGTTCGTATTATTTATTTGTAACCTTCACATCATTTGAGTTGTATAGGTTCCGTTTTAAACCATGTTTTGGATATTTTTTTGCATCGAAAGTGATTTTTAGGTCTGTGTATTCGAGTTTTATTTACCTTCATGGTGTTTTTTTTGTGAAGTTTCATACATTAAGTATTAGTCTCACGCGGTCTCACAAAAACAGCTTGGTCTCACCTGATCTTAGGCCTCAAAACATGAACTGAAATTGATGTTATGTGGCCGTGTCAATTAATAATACAAACAAATAATCTAATTCAATATATATCATTAGCTGCCAAGCTTTTAATTTATGTCGATGATTTGTTTTAAATAATTTAATTAATATATAATTAAAATATGTACTTAAGTGTTTTTTTTATAATTAATAATTTTATCATATATTAATCGGTTAGCTGTAGAACAGGATAATGGAGGCCTTAAAATATATACAAAGTTTGGTTTAGACCCAATTTAATAACTTTTAAAGTCAATTTTTCAAAATAAGAATTAGGTAAAAGTTCGTTTCATTGTCATGTAATTTTTCCTTCAGCAAACTATAATTTTGTACATATACGGTTCACATAAATCACTAAAAGTGGTACATGAGCATCAATGACTACAATTATGTTTTGTATTTTTGAATAAGCAGTTGTATTTATTTTGTTATTCATGGTTAGAAAAAGAAAATTATATCTTATTGCATTGTTTGAACACATGATAGTGTGTTCAAATCTAGTAGATACAATATTATATATAGGTTATATTTGGCAAAAATAAGCTAGCTTATAAGCTAGTTCATCCAAACATGTACCAAAAGCTAGCTTATTTTTGAAACGCTACTTTGAGTAGCTTATGAGGAGTTTATTATATATTTTCCAATTATACCCTTATTAATATTAATTATTAAATTCAAATATACCCTTTTTGGTCATTTTACATACTCATAAGCTAGTTTTTGCCAAACATAATTTGTTCATAAGCTAGCTTATCAGCTACTTGCAAGTTTATCAATCAACAGCTAGCTTATCAGCTATTAGCTACCAGCTACCTTATCAGCTACCAGCTAGCTTATCAGCTAGTTTACCGAACATAGCCATAGTATTTAGTTTTTTTTTTAGAGATAGATTTGACAAAAAGAAAAAAAAAATACATGACCTTATCTTATTATAATTTCATTAGTTCCATCTTAATATTATAGTTATTAATGTCATTAAGAGTCAGGATTGACAAAAAAAATTTAAAACATACATGACTTTATCATTTTTATTTCCATTAATCCCATAATTAATTAGTTGAAATGTGTAACTGTACAAGCACTACCTAGCTAGCGCGACAAAAGTAGCACGACTTAGGCTGCATATAGCCATATTTCCCAACCCTCCCAAACATTTCATTTTTTAATGTCACATCAGCTTTTTCCCAACTCTCTCTTTGGGTTCCCATAACCCTCTACAACCCTCTCACTCTTTTACCCAACCCTTTCGACCCACCGGCACCTCCCGAACCACCGGCACCCATCGACCGACCGCCAACCCGCCGCACACCTCGCGACCGACCAGCACCCCTCGAACCTCTTCCTCGTGAACCACGGGACGACTTGTTTGGATTCATGGTTGATTATACGAACGTTGGTGTATATGAAGGTTGAGTGTATATGAAAGTTGGATAATATAGAGAAGAAAGATGGAGAAAATTGGAGAAGAAGGTGAGTAAAATTGGTGGAGAAGATGAGTTATTTATATAAGTAGAAAAAATAAAAAGAAAAAGTAAAAAAGAAAAAAAAAATATCTATATATATATATATACACACGTTGGAGAGCCGTTTGGCAACGGCTCTCCGGAACCGCACACGCCATAGCCTGCCGGCAAGTATCATCACGCAGCCAACCCGCCGGGCCCGGCGGGCTCTACCCGCTGAAAAATTTCGTCCGCTGCGCCTAGCCTTAGGGGCTTTTTGTTTGTTCAAAAGAACCCGTAATAGCTCTGAAGTCTGAATCGTTTAAACCTTATCCAAAATAAGAAGTCGTAACCAAGTTTCTTAAATACCTCTTAATCGCTGCTCAACTGATTAAAGTGGTTTACTACAACTGTGTTTATTTTCTTTTCCTTGCTATGTTGGATTTTCTCTCCTTTAAATTTGTGTGTAACTAAATCAAATTTCAGACTTTAAATGTTAAAAAAACAAACAATCTTAACTACTTTAAATTTCAACATCACGTCTTATTAATCGGAATGAAATAATACTTGAGACTTCAAATCTCTTAAACCATAATCAGCACCATGGTGTATCAAGAAAAAGACAACAAAAAACGGATCAATATGACTATACCTTATGTAGCATAATTTTTAACTCATTCTTGTCTTAAGAATATCCACTTTTATTTGATTATCTCATTTGTGGCTTGGAGCCATCTTTACACATGTACTATTACATAGGGTCAATCAAATAAAAACCATTTTATTAATGAAAATTCGTGAAAACCACTAAAAGATAATATTTTTTACGATTTTTTTTATCAAATACTATGATTTTAACTATTGTTTCACATCTATTTTTTTCATAATGTAAGTTCATCCATGCAAAAGATAATTTTTTTTTCATATTATGAATCGAAAATATATAACATTTTTATTCATATTATGAAACGAATTCATGGATGATAGTCACCTTACAAAAAAAATATGTGAAACAACATATCCAATTCTAACATTTGATGGAAAAAAATCGTAAAAAAATTATTTTTTAGTCGGTTCTCACGGGTTTTCACTAATAAAATGGTTTTTACAGGATTTAACCTATATATATATATAGGGTCATGTTCAAATGTGAACTCATCTTTCATTGTGAACGTGAACACCACTAGTATCGCCCCATGTGTTAATATCCTATATATATATATATACATAGGATCAAGTTTAAATGAGAACTCATCTTTCATTGTGAACGTGAAGACAGTCGAGACTCGAGAGCGTGTAATGTGACATATTTAGTGTGAATAATTATGTATTTTTCAAACTGAATAATACAAAAATCAATATTATTCAAACTGAATAATACTGAATGCAATATTATTCAGTTTGAATAATATTGACTGTTGTATTTATTCAATCTGAATAATAAATGATTATTCAGACTAAATATGCTACCTGACGTGCTCTTCATTGTCCTCACGTTCACAATCAAATTTGAATTTGCAGCCGAACTTTTGTATGTAAGAACAATACTATGATTTGATTGTTGCATTTCAACTACTCATGAATCATGATTCATTGAAAATGTTCAAATGAACCGGCAGTGAGATATTGCGTGTAATTAGTTTTTCATCAATTAATTAGTTTTTCATCAATTAATTAGTTAATTGAAGAGAGAATACCTTTATGCTATAAGAAATGAGAGAAACTAGACTTCTTTAACATGAAAACGACGAATGATAGTAGACTTTTTAAAGTCAGATTTATGAAATGATCAAAACGTGATATAATTGTAACCCTTGTAGATTAAGCAGCAGGCATCAACAATATTAATGATTATTAATACGAAAATTAATTATTCCAAGTGTGTTGGCCAGATTTAGCAAGATTCGAAATAGAAAGAAGGATTTGTAAAACAAATCAATGAGAATCATGTGTAATTTGTATTATTGGAGAGTTTTCATGAGTCATGAAGGTTTACAAGAACACACACAAACACCTTAGCTTTAGACGACTCTCATTGCCTTCCTAAAACTCCAGACTTCCTTAAAATAGGTGTCCAAATACATTTCAAAGGCCAAGCCTATTAAGCCCAAATACAATAGTTGAAAATTACATTTAAAGCCCAAAATACATTTTTAAAACTTTCAATAATTAGGATATTTATTCCTAACAAAGTCTATATATGTATTTTCAAGTTGATATGCTTGATCCTGACCTGACTCGTTTAGTTTTCGTGTCGTGTCAACCCGTTTACTTAAATGGGTTAAACTATGTTACAAAAACCCGTTTATTTCGTGTCCAGTTAGCATGTCGTGTGTCAGTTTTTGTCACGTCTACAGGCTTGTGAGGCCATATGTTTGACACTTGTCACGCCGGCCTTACTCGATCTAGCATTTTTAAACACTCAGAAACTCGAGTCTTGTGTCCAAGTTTAGATTACTATTATATTCGAAATTGCTTGATTATTTGTTTGTTATCTATTTGTATTTGCCTACTAAGCGCTTGGCTCAGCCGTATTTCATCATTCGCAGCAGGTATTGGAAGGGAAACAAAGGATTCTATGATCCACGGTGTCAACATATCTAAGAGGTTTCATGTTAAGACTTTTATAGGTTTGGTTAGTGTTATGAAGCAAGTATTGGAAAAAATACATATCGTTCGAGACGGTTGTTATTTTGATGATATTTTCTTTTTTAATTGTGGACTAATAGTGCTCATGTTCTTTATCGTTTGTTTAAGATTGGATGTAACCTTCGTTTTCGTCTCGGGAAGGGGGTGTTACAAGAGTGCTATACTCTATGTGGAGGATGATAGCACATAAACATATAATTATTTTGTTTCATACATCATATATATAGTAATATACTTGTTCGTTTATCATCTTAATAATTAAGCCCTTCACGGTTGCCACATGTTCACATGTTACACCGGTAATATCATAGATGTTTATTTAAGCAAACACATAGAAAATATGACATCATGTCATACTTATTTCTTATTAGTCATGCTTACATAGGATTGCAATTAAACCAATTTGTATCAAGTAATCTTTGTCAATTTATGTTAAAGTTTAGCCAAGTGACTAATATCATATGGAGATGCATCCAAGGGAGAGATTGCCTTGTATGTTCTTGCAGCAATGGCTATGTTTCCAGTATCCGAGGGATGAAGACCGTCATAGAACACAGATAAAGCTCGAACCAGGCAAGGTATTGAGTTTGGAATGCATTGTCCATCTTCCCTTACTTGACAACAAGGAACATTAATTGGCAATCGTGCAACTGCAAAATCCGAAGATCTTATTAGATCAATGCGTACAGTCAATGAACTTTTTTTAAACGGTATTCGAGAGTCGAGACTTTTCCCTGACTAATCCCGACAAGGTTCGCCGACAGTTAAAACATGCTGCCCTGAGTTAATCCCAGTGGCCACAATCTGGAAACGTCTGGATTCAAACCTGGGGTAGAAGGGTTAACAAACCACTTTAACCACAGGCCTTAACCAGTACGTCACAGCCTTATGGTTTACAGTCAGTCAACTTTAAAGCACATACTTCTGAAAAATACCATTTTTACTTGAAAATCAAGAATAAAAAATCATATGATGTTGAAATAGACGTGAAACACCATAATTATAATAAAATTGGAAACTTTTGTACTCATGCTATACCTGTTTCTAGTGGCACAATGTTTGTAAAGTTGATGAGAGTGAAACTTGCATCCACGTTTTCTTGGTTGAGCCTATCAACAAGAGGCTTAAGCCTGTCATTAAATGGTTTAATCGCATCATTGATCGACTCAACGCATGGTCTTCCTTTATTGTCAAACCTTGCTATCTCAGTTGGGGTGCACCCTATCAGAGCCAAACTAAACACGGCAATCTTCCTAGCTCCCAAATTGTACAAAGTCTGTCATATGAATCCAACGCCGATTTTCGGTTTTTCAGTTGATTACAAACTTATGTACACGACATAAAGGATAAAACATCACGAAAAAGAAACCAAAGGAAGCAAGAGACAACGTTTTGTCACACCATATATACTAGAAAGGGAATATTGGAATGTGTACATACCTTTAGTTGTTGAGAGTATTGTTGCACAAGGGCTTCTCCAAATTGATCGGTGGTATATACTTTGCTCGTGTTGTAATTGTTAGGCATCAAGTAGTTGTTGATGTAATCGTCGCTTCCGATATTTACATTGTAAATACATTTTTTCAGGTAATCATTCGTAAATGTTTTGTTCCTTTGTAGGCGTGAAAGGCGTGAAACTATTGCTTCGTGATTAAGTAGTTGCCTGCTCAAGCTGAACCGATCACCCTGGATTGTAGTTATATGAAAAATCAAACAAATTTAATTTGATTGCAAATTAAAGAGTAAGATAAAAGGTAAAGAAAATGTAGCATGTATATCTAAATTTGGCATAAAGAAAAGAAAAAGAACATTAATTATGCAAAAAAATTATTATATATTAAGGATTTGAGTACCCGGTGACAATATCGGAGTTTGTAGATAAATGAAAGATGGTCAAGGATTACGATAACCAAAATTAAATAGTAGAAAACAAATTAAAAAGTAAGGGTGCGTTTGGTCGTGGAAAACTGTTTTTATTTTCTTAAAAAAATGTTTTCAGAAAATGGAGTTGAGTTTTCATTTTTAGTTTTCTATGAAAACTTTAGAAAATGCGTTTGGTTGAAATGGTGGAGTGTGTTCATTTTTCATTTTAGAAAATTAGAAAATGCATTTTGAAAACTTCGGAAATCTACTAAAATGAGTTTTCTAATTTACATAGAATTTAGAAAACAGAAATTTTCATTTTCTTTGCGAACTTTTGAAAAATGAATAAACCAAATGTCTTTTCTAAATTTTTATTTTCCTTGGAAAAATTTCTACAGCCAAACGCACTCTAAATGTTTTATTTAGTCCGTATCTAACTTGATGGAATCACCTACATATAGATCATCAAGAAATATTTAAGTAATTAAATTATTAACTATTTTTATTAATTCTTTATTGATCCATCATTGATTCGGTCCATCAGTGAAGGTATCATCCACGGTAGTTTATCTAACGAACTTGTACCAATTGCAAGGATACAAACGTTTTTCATCTTTACTAACTAATCACTGATGTTTTTGTTCATCGTGAAGTGTCCCCGGAATTAATGTGGTGCCATTGTAGTCTAGGATGTCTCCACATGTCTCACTAAACACGCTAAAATGGTTCTATATTTAAAGATCTCTCACTAACAAGATCATATCGTGGAATGAGCTACTGATTCATGGTTTCATCGTAAAGGAAAGAAGTTACGTTTCTAAAAAATGTCAGTACTTTGTTTTGTTGGGTACCCTTATACTTTTTGAAACAAAACTCTTGTCACATTATGTCTTTAAGAGGTGGAGTTGGTAACTCCGTTACTCCCTTATATACCTCATATATTTCAGTTTATATTTTCGTGTTCTAATATACCTCTTTTGTCTTTAACGTCCTGTTCTAGAGTTTTTTTTATAAGGAAGGAAATGATTTCTAAGAAAACTAAACAAATCGTGTTCTCGAGTTTTTTAGGGGAAAGAAAAGAAAGGGTTTGAAGGAATAATTTTTTTCTCTTTCAAAAAACCATCCTCCCAAAAGTGGGATGATTTGGAGGGATAACATCCCCCTTCTCTTTTATTTCCTTCCCTTCCTTCTTCTTTCTTTTCCTAAATTTTTAAACTCGAGAACAGGACATAAAAGATGCATAGACAGAACTCAAATATGGATTCCTTTTATGTGGAAACAAGGAACCAACCAAAATATCTATATCAATGTTGTGATAATTTTCTATATGTTTTTCTTGTGCAGAAAAAGTCGATTTGTGGAGGCAAATGTGATATTAAGGGGTTTTAAAGATATCCAAAAAATTAATGAAACGACAATGGGTAGAAGTTCGTTGCATTGATTACCATATGACTTCCAGTTTCCTCTCGTATGCCAGAATCACCACTGCCATAGTTTACTCCTGTGCTGATCTCTTCGTCAGTTACGGTGGCATAAGGTGGAATGAAGTTTGGAAAACCTAGAAGTTGGCCTGAAATCAAGCAAACCATTTGTTGATCTCAGTATTCTTTGAACCCAAATATAAACTTAGATTGTTTTGTTGGAAAACTAGCACTTTACCAATTGATGTGATAAAAATGAGCAACGCAAATTTTCTCAAAAAAGAAATGCCTATTGTTTCAATAGATATTACATATGGTCAATCAAAATGTGTGTGTGTGTGTGTGTGTGAGAGAGAGAGAGAGAGAGAGAGAGAGAGAGAGAGAGACCGACGATGTCTGCATATGTGCGCCCATTTGTGAATCTACCGGTAACACCTTGTGGAAAATCGATCCCGTAAGGTGTGTAGTTGGCTTTAGCTCTTGTTACGAGTCCATTGTTATTGCCACTGTCAACCAATGCATCACCAAATATGAAGTAACATGGGACTTGTGGTTCTACAAGCATTACAACCTGCTGGATGAACCCTAGAACCATGAGGAGAAAAAACAATAGGCTGATCTTACAAGCCATGTTTGTTAATTAGACTACAAATTGAGTGATGGATAGATGATGATTGGTTTTGCAAACAAAATGCATATATATACTACTTAAATTAAGAGAGGAGGGATGGAGAGAGATGGGTGAGTGGCAACTTTTTGATTTTCAACGATAAGAGGTGGCCAAGTGGGAACCTAATTTTAGAAAGAAAAAAATATTTTTTTATTTTATATTTTTATTTTTGAACGACATGTTGGTGTAACGGAATATCATTGTGCCATCACGACACCAAGTTAGGATGGCCCAAATGTAAAATCATAAATTATGATATTTATTGAAATGAAATAAGTTCTTGGTTGAAAAGAGCAAAACCGCATGACCTAAAACTTTCGTAGAATCACAATATCTATTTCGTGTAAAATAATGAATTATGATATTTATTGAAATGAAATAAATTCTTACTTGAAAAAAGCAAGACCGCATGACCTAAAACTTTTGTAGGATCAATAATTTTATACATCTACTAGATACGTGCCCATTTGTATAAGTGCACCAATCATCGATAATGGGTATTCAAACTAATATAATTTAAGTTTATTTTAAAGGTTTTGATTTAACAACTATAATGGTATAGTTTTTAATAAAATATTTTTAATAAAACATAGTTAACATAACATTTTATATGTTAATATGATAAAAACGAAATAAAACAAAGAAATATGAAAGAATTAAATATATACATATAAAAGAATAAAATGTAATTTAAATATCAAAGTAATTTTATTTAATTATGATGTTGAACATGGGAGCTCATGTTTGAAACTTTTAAAGTTAATTTGAATGTATTGTCGAGACGATTATAATAATACAATTAGTCGATTTTTTTAATTTTGATATATTTTAGTTCATATATATTATTTATGTGAATATGATAATGATATAAAATGAAAAATAAAAAAATAAGGGACAAAATTTTTTTTAATTAATTAATTATAGAAGTATAACGTATAACCTTGACATGTTGAAATATTTTTTTGTTAAGATGTATATTATATAATCTATTATAATATATATGTGAACCACTTTTACGTGACAATATGAAAAACACGTGACTAAGCTTTATTCAGACTGAATGGAGCTTTATGCAGTATGCATAAAGCTCAGTCGCACTCCGACGCGGGCGACTTAGCGCGTTACCTTTATCAAGCTTTATTTAGTTTGCATAATAGCATTATGTAGTATGAATAAAACTTGAATAAAGCAAACCCGCGGGATTTATGCAAATTGAATAAAGCTAAGGCCCAGAAGTAAGATTGCCGCGTGGCACGCTCTTAGCTGTAATCGCGTTCATAATGAAAAGTGGTTCACATTTAAACTCACCCTATATAAATATATGTATATTTTTATTTTATGTCTAATAGAATATTATATTTTTAAAAAGCAAAAAGATACTTGGAAACTTGTATTTCTGAAATACGAATGGTTTTAATGTACAAATAATGAATTATGATATTTATTGAAATGAAATAAATTCTCACTTGAAAAAACCAACACCTCATGACCTAAAATTTTGGTAGGATCAAATACTTGTCAGAATATGATTGATAGTGAATTTAATGTAATTAAACATGTTTGAAATTTACGGGTATATACGTAAAGGTAGGGGGTGTTTACAAATATATGTATTGGGTGAGTATCTAATTTTACTATCTGAAACTAAATCGTACGGGGCAAGTATCTGTGCCGAACTGAACCGAAAAGTAGTGAATACCTATGGTTCGGTTCACGGTACCCGCATTTTGTCCTAGTGTTTGATGTACACAAAATATATACTAGAAATGAAGTTATTTTGTGACAAAATAAAAGAACTTTCACTAAGAAATATTAGAAAATGAAAATAAGAGTATGAAGGATTGTCGTTGATACGGGTGTGCAAAAATGATTTTAGACTAAATCTGACCGACAAACCAATGACAATGGCGGGTGAACGAAGAAAAACACGGTATGTGACGGAGATTTTTTTAAGATTGGTAATATTTTATTGTAAAATGTTAATAAATATATTTTCCTTAATAAATTAAATTTATACGGGACGGGCCGGGTACCCGCGGATTGTAAATGTTGAGAGCCGAACCCAACCAGCGACTTAGCGGGTACCCTTATTTTCGGGTCATGGGTTACTCGGGTATCGGTTTTGTCCGTTTAATTTCGGATCATACGATTCAGTTCGGTTATTCGGTTTTTCAGTTTTTTTGAACAATCCTATATAAGGGGTAGACTATTTGCACCATTTGAATTATTTTCTTACATACATCCCACCCCATAGTAAAAACTAAAAAGAGTGCAATTAGCAATCCTTATATAAAAAAATGATAATTATTATTTGTTTTTATTTTTCTTTTTATTTTAATTAAGAATGAAATAGATACATGCGCAACGCAAGTTTTTATATATTTGTTCGAAAACGTACGCAACTCCTTCAACAAATTGCTATCGAGTTTCTGCATAGCCCATAACTTTTGATTGTGCACAAGCCTTTGAAAAGTAATACGTTTTAAACATACTGAGCCATCATGTATTCATGTTAATTCGTTACTTGTTCTTTCAAATCATTTTGCCCATAAAAGATGACAAAAAAGCCAAATTAATAACATATGACCCACACATAAAATTATATAATTTATTAGTTTTTAACTCGTCTATCTTGGCCAAATAATTATAAACTTAACATCCACAAATTTGATGTTTTTTCAGAGTAGGGTTGAAATTGAGAATTTTTTTGGTATTGATGAACCCACTAAATTTGATGTTTTTGGTGTTATTTTTAGTGTTAAGGTTGGAGTTGCTCTTAACCCTTTCTTACCAATAATACATCTCATTATTTTTATTTTCGTTGTATTTTTATGGAAAATTTGCACTGACCTCATGTGCACAATTATCTTTCCAAAGCAACCCATTTTCACATAATTTCAATGAAATTAGCACCATCTAGATAAATTAACATGATTAGCTTTAGGCTATGTTAGACAAACTAGATGATAAGTTAGCTGGTAGCTGATCAGCTAGCTGTTGATTGATAAGCTAGTTTGTAGCTGATAAGCTAGCTTATGAACAAGTTATGTTTGACAAAAACTAGCTTATGAGTAAGTAATATAACCAAAAAGAATATTTTTGAATTTAATAATTAGTATTAATAAGGGTATATTTGGAAAAAGCTACAAAAAGCTCTCAAGGTCCCAAAAAGCTACTCAAAGTAGCGTTTCAAAAACTAGCTTATGGTACATGTTTGGATAGACTAGCTAATAAGCTAGCTAATCAGGTAGCTTATTTTTGCCAAACACAACCTTACACTTGTCGTCTCTAGTTCTAAGTTCTTCCATGGAACTATCAACTACAGAAGGACAAGTTAAGTAAAAGATCTCATTTGGGTTCCAAACTATTTTTTTCAACTAGTGAATAAGATCGAGTAAATCCATATCTTAGCGGAACTGTTTTTTCAGCGATTTGTTGTTTTGAACAAAATTGAGTGAATCCAGAAGGAATCCAATCTGTTGTGGTTTTGCATATGCTATTTTTTGTGATTTTCTGCTTTAATCAAGGTTTTTATTAAGGTTTTAGCAATGCTTTTTTTATATGGTATGAATTTTTTGATTTTCGATTTACATTTTGGATTCTTGATCTTGTTAAGAAAGACGCAAAAACCATTGAGTTTTACGGATTTGTACATTTGATTACAAAAATAAGTTTTGTTGTTGATTTGTTCATAAAAAGTGGTGTTTGTTTTGATTGTTATTAAAAATGAGTTTGTGTTGTAGATTTATTGTTCAACATTGGGTTTTGTGTTGAGTTTGTTCTTCATACTCATTTTCCAACTGATACCTCTGCATTCTTAGTTTTCTTGCTATTTCACTAGGGAAAAGTTCAAAAAAACCCAACAAACTATTTCATTTTGAATGATAAAGTCCCTAAACAATTTTTTTAAACAAAAAAAACCATTAAACTTTCTCATTTTGAATGATTAAATCACTAAACTATTCTTTTGAATGAAAAAAACCATTAAATTTTTTTGTTTTGAATGATTAAGTCATCGAACAATTTCTTTTCTATAAATAAACCATTAAACTTTCAAAACTTGGTTACTTACCCCCTTTTAATAAAAATAAAATAAATAAATATAACCGACTATGAAGGTTTTAAAGGTAAAATATAACTATGTTAGTTTAGGTTAAACAAATATAAGTAGAATTTTTTTAAAAATTCAATGATTTATTTTGTTGGAAAAAATCTTTAAGGACTTAACCATTCAAAATGAAAAAGTTTAATGGTTTTTTCATTCAGAAGATTAGTTTAATGACTTAATCAATCAAAATGAGAAAGTTTAATGGTTTTTTTGTTCAAAAAAATTGTTTAAGGACTTAACCATTCAAAATGGAATAGTTCGTTGGGTTTTTTTGGACTTTGCCCATTTCACTATGTCAAAGAAAAAATAATGTTACCAGTGCTGTCTCTGGGGAGGACGGGTCCGGCGTATGCCCAGGGCCCAAAAATATTAGGGGCCCAAATTTATCTAGTATATTCCATATTGTAATAGTAAAAAATTTAGTATATTAAATATACAAATTTTATTGATATCTAACTAAATTATTTTGTATTATATGAAGGGCCCAAAACATACATATTTAATTACATTGAAAAATACAACATGTAAAATGTTAATTGATTGTTCATTTTATAGTATTACATATACTTTCTCAAAGTTTTTTATCCTATACCAAAGTCAAAAATTACTTGCCTATAAACTTTGATATATCACAATCATTCTATCATATGACTCTTTTGATTATTCCATCCATAAGAATTCTATATATCTATGTAGATATAGTAGATTTCATGTTATTAATAAGCAAAACTCATTTTTTGGAAAAAATTACCAACCTTATGAGACCTAGCACCGAGTCACCGACCCAATCTATAATATAAAAGCAAAACTATTGTGACCACACATGTAATTATTTCATTCGGTAACCCATTGCAAAACTTTTTATAACCAATTCAGGGACGTACCTATAGAGGTGTCCACGGTGGCACGTACCACCGTATTGTTCCTCCGTCACAGTGTAACGGTCGTGAAAGTGTCACTGTATTAATTTACTGTGTGCCACCATATCTATTTTGAAACTGCATTAAAAACATATATTTTCCTTGGTTGAGTTGGTTAGTTCCTTGTTTTTTATAGGGAGGTCTTGGGTTCAAATCTTGGTAGCTGAATTTTTTTATATTGTTATGTTTTTAAAAAATTGTAATGCAAAACTTGAATATGAGACTTTTATTGATTTAATAAAAAATATCTCTACAAATGTTCCTTATAAGTAAATGGTGTCACCGTTAAAAAAAATTCTAGGTCCGTCCGTGATAATCATAGGGAAACAATTGTAATTTACTCATGAATATATGTATATGTATATGTATATGTATAATTAGTTGGATTTGATTGTTACATTTTAGCTACCGGTGATCAATTGAAATGTTTAATTGAACTCCCGTGCATAATGTGAGCTGTATGCATTTCTACGCCAATTAATTAAAGAAACTCCTGTTTTCTTTTATCTAAAAACAATGAAAGAAGATAAGACTTTTCTAATGAACGAATGTAGATTTCTTTAGTCATTTAATTAACGATTTAAACCGATATAATATTTCTTGTAGGTTAAGCAACAACAACCAAAGACTACTATTATATACAAATAGATCATTTAATCTTAATCTTATTATGTAAATTACAATTATGCTTTTGCTCTTATGATGCTCAATTTCGAATACAAAATGCGTCGGTAAACACATACATAAAGAAAAACAACAGAGCTGGGCAAGTGGAAATCTAATTGAAAACGTTAAGGATGAATTAAATTGGTGGTCCATGTGGTTTGTTCGAATTTTGGATTTGATTCCTAAAACAAACAATTTGAATGGGTTGTCCCTAAAGTTTAATTTTCATAATACCCATGGTCTTTCCATTTAACACCGTTAAGTAGTTGTTGTTAAGTCCGTTAATGTGCCCCTTACATGAGGGCCATATATTGGTCAAGTTACACATTATTTTCATCCGTGTCTTCGCTTCCCTAATTAAGACTTTATCTTATACAATCAAGAACCGTAATTTGTTATAAAAACCCATATTCAAATAGATACTAGAGTTGTATTTATGAACATCAAACCTTAAATTAGAAAAATGATTGATGCAAAAACTAGAATGAAACCATAAGATGATTGAAAAAACATAAGCTGACATATGAAATCTGATACCTTGATACATACATATATTCATACCTCTAAATTTGATAAAACAATATATATATATATATATATATAAAGAAAAATGTTAAAACAAGAATGCTAACTTTTTATGAAAAATCTTTTTTCATGTACAACATCATATATGATTTTGTATTGACGAAAAAAATGACGCGGACGACTTCCACGCGACTTAAAGTCGCGGGCAAGTCGCATACATTATTAATCATATATGATGTTGCGCCGGTCTAGTCGCATACGTTATTAATCATATATTAATCACCCCTAAACCGAGTTCCACCTTTGTACCCCGTGGAGGACGACTTACTACAGTACCTAGCTCTTGGGCCGGTCCAGTGGGCCGGTTTAGGGGTGAGTTCATGGGCCGGTTCATGGGAGCGAGAGATTAGTTAGTGCCCGTTTGGATCCGAATACCCCGAAACATGTGTGTGAGTTATTTGCCATTAAAAAAAAACAGGATGTGGTTAGTACCCCTTGCATTAAACATATTAGATAATAGAACTCTGTCATCTCTAAATTCGGATTATATAGTTAATTAATTTATTAGCATGATGGTTCGTGGTGCATTAGAGGCACAAAAGATAGAGATTTATAATATTTATGGGAAAGAAAGAGATGATTGTATCAAAATGAAAGATGATTAAAATCTTATTTATTTCAGATCAATTTGGATATATTATGTTATTGATACGAACTCTACTACCCTAAGCCCAACTAATAATAATCAGCCCACTATGTGGAGAGTCTATGCAAGGAGGCCCAAAGCCCATGTGAGGAATTAGTGCCTTAAAAAGGCACGTGAGGGAAGGAGAGGGGTAGGCAGAAATTATTTTCTTTTTTGGACTCTTTCATTATGTTACTAGATGGATTTGTTTTTGAACAACGAAATTTTATTCAATACCGACCTAGCTAGAAAATGAGGACAACACAAGAAAGGACATAGAACAGCAAATTAAACCAAACACCCACAAACATCAAAATCCATCTAGATGGATTAGATGATGGCTTATCACCATGATGGATCATAGTACTTTAATGATATAAAAGATTAAGGGGCTTTTTACCGGGTAAGAGTGATGACTTGGGTTAGTGTTGTTTGGGTAAGAGGTGTTGACCACTTGTTTTTGGTAAGTGCTTACCAACAAACAAAAAGACTATTTTAACTTTTTTTTAGTTGGATGTTAAAAGAAAGAGAGGGGGAAAAGAAGGGGCAAACATGGATTAAACAGATATAACCTGGGTAAGCAACATTTTGGTTCCGCCTCAGTTAGATCTCGGTCAGACCCCGGCCAGATATCGGTTAGATCTTAAACCCGGTCATATTTCAGTCAGCAATGTTGACTCAATCATTACGAAGTAAACAACCCTTAAGTTATCTCACTTCAATTCGTACATGATTTATGCTAGAGAAAGTGGGTTTGTTCAGTTTTAATGACTGATTCAAATTGTTTAATTAAGGACAACGGTCAAGAATATAATTTTAATCATTTTATGATCACAAACATTGAGGATGGAAACTTTATAATTACTATCATCAACATCATCAATATTTGATACATTTCAAAAAATATTTTAGTTACTTGTTGAGTGTAAATCCATTGCTAGAGTTGAACCAAGTGGTAGATGTCAAAGGGGTAAACATCTGAGGGATTAAGTGCGAGATATGCTCTTCTGGAGGCTATATTGTTTGCTGCTTCCGTAGAATGATATGCATCCCAAAAGAAATATTCATCCCTGTTCGAACATGGAAGTTCAAATGGAAGACATGAAACAGCACCATTGTTCAACCCCGTTCCACAACACGCGCTATCCACCACCCTTAATCCTATACCATCGATCGAGACAAAAGAAGTTATATTCGTTAAGTTTTGGTATCAAACAAGTGAGTTATAATAGGACAGTTAGCAAAGGGGTGGGGAGACTTTGCCCAAATACATAACAGGTCCTGGGATCAAATCCAGGACACCAGTAGCCTTAGCCACCGAGTGAGCCTAAAAATGCCCTCTCACATTGGTGTCTTTGGAGGCAGGTTTCGTGTGGGGCCAGTTAGGGTTGTCAATAATCAACTCATAAGGATAGTTACCGAAAGTAGATTAGTACCAAGAGAAGTAGGTTGTCGAATGACTTCCATACTCATATCATAGAAGTTCAAGTAGATAAACCTAGCATCTTGTAGCCTTGTGTCATTGTTGAACTCATCAACAAGTAGTTTGAGATTGTGATTGAATAGTTTCACGGCCGAGTCAATGTATTCAACACAAAGATCATTAGAAGAGTGACGAGACAACTCATATGGGGTGCAACCAATCGGACCCAAACCGCTAAGAGCTACCTTCCTTGCTCCATACTTGTATAATGCCTGCAAAAATTGGGTATTTTTGACCGAAAAGTACTAGAAAGAAAGGTGATTGCTGCAGCTGAGGCTTAATTAATTAAGAACTCACCAGAATCTGGCTACTATATTGTTGAATAAGGACTTTGGTGAATTCCTCGACTGTAAACATGTTGCTCGTTTCATACATCGATGGTATGAAGTAGTTGTTAAGGTAGTCATTGCTGCCAAATCCTACATGATAGAGGCACTTCTTTAGGTAAGTTGATGCCGAATCAGCCCCTCCTAGAATGTCTCCAATACTCGACACTGTCATTTCGTGATTTTTCAGTTGCTGATCAAACGTTATTCGATCACCCTGTAACCAACCCATAATAGATTTTTTATTACAACAAATGTCCAAATAATAATACAGTTTTAACGGATCTTGTAAACCAGTTTTTGGTTGTAAACCGTGTAAACTCATGGTTGCACAGCTTAAATCAACGAAATTTCTTCATGGAGTTGTTTAATACGATGAAAATGTTTCATATACTAAATTTTTTTACGAAATTGTTTCACATTTCGGTGTTTTTTTATTCGCACGAACGTTTTTCTTATTTATGTGAAACTTTTTTCATTTCTACGTAAAATACACCGAAATGTGAAACAATTCGTCAAAAATTTTAGTATATGAAACATTTTCATCGTATTAAACAACTCCATGAAGAAATTTCGTTGATTTAAGCTGTGCAACCATGAGTTTACACGGTTTACAACCAAAAACTGGTTTACAAAATAACTTCCCTCTATATATATATATATATATAGGGTCAGGTTCACTTCATACCAAGTTGTTTCCGTGAGGTCGGTGAGACCAAAACTTTACATATGAAATGTCACAGCAAAACACAGTGAAGGTAAAAAGAAATTTGAACTTTCATAGTGAAAACATTATAAATGTTACGTTCACGGTGTTTTCCACTGTGAATGTTCGATTTTTTTTACCTTCACAACATTTTCACTGTGAAGGTTTGGATATATATTTTTTTTACCTTCACAATATTTTTCTGTGAAGGTTTTGATTTTCTAACTTGGTTTGGGTTTATTTTTTTACCTTGTCACTGTTTTCCCTATGAATGCTCAAATTTTGTTTACCTTCACAGTGTTTTGGTCTAAAGTTTCATGTATAAAGCTTTGGTCTCACCGGTCTCACGGAAACAGTTTGGTCTTACGTGAACCTAAGTGTGTATATATGCAACTTTTAAATCTTATTTGTATTCAAATCACCAGATGGAAGCCAGTCTCATTGCGAATTCCTGCTGCTGCTGATGCATAGTTTAGTCCTAATAGAATATCGGACCCATTTGGAGAAGCAAATGGAGGAATGTAACTTGTAAAACCCAAATTTTCAGCTGCAAATGCACAAATAATGCATCATATCAGGAACTGAAAAATGTATGTTGTGATAGAGTTAAAAGAAGTAACGGTCGGATGGATAGACATCTACGTACCAGTGAAATCAGCAAAGGTCCGGCCATTGCAAAACCTTCCGGTTGGTCCAGAGCTGAAATCGATTCCATGAGGAAGGTAAATGGCCTTGGCAAGCGTAACCAAGTGATTATTGTTGCCATTGTCAACTAAGGAGTCTCCGAAAATGAAGTAACATGGTACTTTTGTTTTCCAACTACCCATGTTGGTAAGATAAGACCGTAAAACAGTATGATCATAAAAACTTCGTGAAAACATGCCATCGGGTGCGGTTAAGATGTTGTGAATCGTAAGAAAGGGCTGAAAAAGAGTAAAATTTATAGCTTTGAAGTTGATTAGCAACGTAACCTAAACGAAAGAGAGATCATCAAAACCAACATTATTAGATGGAACCTTGGTAGAGAGTTAAAGATGGTGCAATAAAAATTATAACCTTGTTCATTTAATTGTCTAAATATATATATATATATGATCACACTATGTACTAAATTTTTTGAAGTTAAGATATAATAAATAAACCTTCATAGTGATCATCGATTAGTAATTTGATTGGGTTATCCGTGTTATGTTTGTTTAGTGTTGCTATTCCATACCCGTTCTTCTATTCATTTTTCACTCACATAATCTATAGCCCTCCTATTCTGGATCCACCCAGACACTCACATACACCTACTAAAAGGTTGTTTGGTAGTTGTTGAATGGTTTGATGTTGGATGATTAAGTGGCTCTTATGATATAATGCAAAATGAAATATATGTGTTCGGTAATTGTTAAGAATGAAATCAGGATACTGAATGGTTAAGAGAAGGCCACAATACAAAATCATTCAGAGAGTTTTGGAACCATTAAAAAACAGGTCATTTTTTTGCCAAACAATCATGTACTTCTTAGGATTCAAAAGTTGTCTTTTAATGGAACTGTTAAGAGGTAAACAAACAGCCCCTAATTAAGGCCATGCGTAGCATGGATTTGGTTTCGACCTGGTTTCGGGTGGGCTTGCGGGCTCGGCCGGTTTCATGGTATGGGATTTGCGGTTTGGTTTCGCGGTTTTGAGAACGGGTTCATGAACCCGCTCTGTTTCACTCTCTCTTTCTCTATCCATATATTCATATATAAGTTAATTAAAAAATGTAGACGGTATAAAAGGTTGTGTTATAGGATTTTAAAGGTTGGTGATGGTTTGAAATAGAGATAGGCATCTGGCCCGGGCCCGGCCCGAGCCCGACGAAAAGCCTGGCCAGGCCCGATGAAAAGCCCGGCCCGGCCCGGTCCGACCAAAGCCTGGTCCTAACCCTGGCCTAGTATCGGAAGTTTTAAAGGCCTGGCCCGTCCCGGCAAGCCCAAAAGGCCTGGTCCAAGGCCCGGCCCATTTTCAGTGGCATTTTCGTAATTTTCTTGAACTTTTGAAATGTATTTGTTTTATATAGTTTAGTTTTAGTGGTTTAAAATAAAATAAATCTAGTTTATATTGTATATTATCATTATTATTAGAATTATAAAAATAATTATAGTTTTATAAGTTAGAAAAAGAGAAAAAGAAAAAGAAAAAAGAATTCTTCAAGGCCCGGGCCTAGGCCCGGTCCTCAAAGCCTAGGCTTTTTCTACATGTAACGGGCCCAGGTGTCACACTCAAGTCCCGGCCCGGCCCGAGCCCAGTCAAACCAAGACCCGAAAATCCCGGTCTTTACGAGGCCCGGTCAAAGCTCGGTCCGACCCGATTTTTGTCCACCTCTAGTTTGAGATAGGATAGTTGAAAGTCAATATGGCGCTGATGTAGATATGAAACCATGAAACCAGATAATTGTATGGTACTCATGGCCTAAGAAGGGACATAGATAGAACTTGCCATATGTTATTACTTGTTAGATTCAAAAGATCAACTTCTTGTCTTAATTTTGGACGTGATCGGATACGATACTTCAAAACCAACAAAAGACTTAAGCTTTTTTCTTTTTTTTGGGAAGGGCATTTCAATAGAACAAAAGACTTTCATGCTCTTTAGGTGTGATAGTCTAAGGTGTAGACGAGATAAACATGACACTTCCATCCCTTAGGCATGATTATCCATCTAAGGGTTAGGTCAGCCTACTTTATGATGAAATCTAAATCCCATTTTGATTAGGGTTAACTAGGGTTATATTCAAGTGCTTTTCTAACCGCGATTTATTGAAGAGGCCAAGACTAGCAAGACGCTAGTCAGACGAAAAGAGATCAGATTGACCTCGGATTACAAGACCAATCGTGCCAATTTAAGGAGCTCACAAACTTACTTCTACTACAGACCCATGAATACACAAAAGATTGTATATCATTCGTCGTTCGATAGTTTTCAATTATCAAATGACAAATTTACTTTTATATTAATTAAATATAGTGGTTAATTACAACTCTAATCTTAACTCTTTATTTTTCATGTTTAATCATTGAAGATTAAAAACTAATTAAAACTCTAAATATCCAAATTTAAAACGTTAAAGATAAAACTAAACGTTTAAATAATAAAAATAAAGTTCAAACATCAAATAATTACATAAAAATATTAATAAAAGACCTTATTCGGGTTTCGGGTGGGTTTGGGTGATGGGTAGCGAGACCCTACCCGAACCGAGTAACCCCCAAAAAGTCGAATTTATGGTTTTTCAACCCTAAACATGATGCAATTGCCTTGAAATAGAAGAGCAATTTGTATCGTAAAACAGACTTATTCTACTCTTGTTCTACTTAGTTCGTTCTAACGTGTTCCTTATAGATACATGCCAAATGCAGAACAAGTCTGTTTTGTTGAGTCCTTTCTCATCCTATTTTACATACTACAATGATTTTGTAAAGCTTTTGCAAACAACTTCAGCAAGAAGTCCAACTTATACTCACAAAGATAGCATGTCTATTACACAAAGGGATTTCGTATGGAGGTCAAATTACAATCGAAAGATATATAAGTTCTCAATCTAGATTTAATCCAATATGAAATATGTAAATTTCTTTAATTGGCTTTGAAATTAATTTCACTTTTACTGATGTTTCATTTCAAAATTTATATTTTCGAGCAAAAGAATAATGCAATTATATATTAGTTTTATTCAAAAATCAGTTATTAATATAGTTTATTTTATACTTTTCTAATATAAGAGTTAATATTATTATTGTTGTTTTGAAGGTATTGACATAATTCTTTTAATGGTATTATTCATAAAAATGATCAATACTTTGAATTTACAGATAAAAACCAAGAGTTAAATGAATCAATTATTAGAAAGTTTAATTGTGAAAAACAAGTCACAATTAATATTCTGAATAAAAATTGAATCATGTAAATGAAATAATGTTCTCTAAAAACAAATCAAAATTAAAACGAGTGTACTTCCACCAAATATCAACGAATATTTGGGACGTGAAAGTAACTATCTCAAGGAAAAATATAACACGTGGAAATTATGGAAATAATTTTGAATCGTAAAAAAACAAACACAAGTAAGTTAATTCTCATGATGAACTACCACGTGTTAAGTCAACTAAGACCGAGTTCTAGATTGATTTATCTAGATGTCAAAAAGCATTTAAGAGTTATAAACTTAGTGTTCCGTAGAAGTCTACTTACATTGAACTCCTTGTACCTCCTTTGTTGGTTTATGATTTTAGATTAGTGTTTTTCATTAGGATTTAGACTAGGATTTTTGAGTTAGATTTAAGTTTGATTTTAAGTTTTTGGTAGATTTTTTGAGGCTTGAATTTTAGTTTTTGGTTTGAAGATGAAGATTGAGAGAGAGAGAGAGAGAGAGAGAGAAGATCGATGAAGGAGGTAAGTGAATAAGATGAAGATTTAAAGAAGAGAATAAAAAATCAATTAAAAATGATAAAATGGTAGAAAATGGAAAAAGACAAAAATGTTTTATTTAACAGGCACTTCTAATGGACATTAGACCTAGGTTGGGACCAAATTCGGTTGAAATTGCATACCACAATGTTTAAAGTGTATTTTTTAAATTATAGAGACCAAATATGTTATTTTCATCAAACCACAAGGTTTCAAAAGTGTAATTTACTCATATATGTATATATATATATATATACACGAGAGTTTTGGATACGAACTCACATTTCATTGCAAACATGAGAACAGTCTAGAGCACACCACGCAGTGGCGGAACACAAGCCTTAGAGGCCAAGGGGCCGAACAAATTCATTGATTTCTCTTCGAGTTCTTTTTGTAATGGGTAGTAATCAAAATACTAAAAAAGAAGACGTATTCTCAATCGTTGTCTCTTTAGAATTTTTATTAGAAGAATTTGCATTTTTTTTTAATTTTAAATATAATATCAATAACTCCTCATATTACTAATTTCTTTTTTAGATAACAAAGTCACTCAAACAAAAGAAAAGTAATTTAATCAAAATACTTCAAAAAAGAATATGATCCAATTATTCAAAAAGATATAGAATTCTTTTACCAAATTTATACATAAACATTTTCTAACAATGTATCCAATACACCATATGACCATAATAACAAAAAAGGAAATTAAATTAAATAAGAAACCAAACAAAATTATATTTTTGTTAATACGTTTATTATATTATGAAATTATTTTATTTTTTCAGTTTATTATCTTAACTAGTTTTGATCCCATGTAATACACGGGATAATTTCAAAAAATTAAATCATGCCAAAAACTTTATATTACAAATATGAATTGTTGTTCTGTTGATCTTTTAACATCAATATTATTTTCTATCAAATACATTAATTATATTAAAAGAAACTACAAACTTTATTAACTTTTAATTTAATTCAAATTATCAACAACGAAAATATAATAAAGACACTTTATAGATCAAACTATAAACTATCTTTGACTTTAAAATGACGTTAATATACTTTCACATATAAAGAGAAAGGTATACATACAAAAGTGTACTTGGATTGAAATATAATAATGTATACGTTCAACAGTAACTTGTTATAAATATATTAATTAACTATTATATTAAAACTCAATGATTATCTTGATTATATTTAAAATGAAAATTTTATTTTCTATTAAAGAATAAGAGAAACATACTTAAAAAATGTGTGAAAAATGGAATCATTGCAAAAATTAAACCATATCATCATTTATTAGACAAAAATATTAATCATTCAAAGTAAAACTAAATTCAAAATTAAATAAATCTTGTTGTAAATTAGAAATCGATTATCATATTGATCATAAAACAGATAAGGAAAAAAAGACAAAATTATACATAAGGATATTCCATATGAATACACGCTTTTATTAAAAAAACATATTATAATGTTTGCTATTTGTTGGTAAAAGTAAAAAATATACATATAAAATGTGGAGAAGAACTTAGTTATGCTTCTACTGATGTAGATCAAAAAACTAAAAAAATATAATCAAGCAAAAAGCCATAAATCAGGAGAAAATCAAACCGTATGATTTACTTCATCATAAGAAAAAGATCACACAAATTCTCTTACCATTCTTCAAATAATTGCAAAAACAAATAACAAAATAATTTTATGCACGAATGTTCTTCGAAAAAGGATTGACGAACTTACCTAAGACGATTGCAAAAATAGTAATGGAGAAACTTGAAAAATTAAAAGGGAAAAGGTAAGGTTTATTAGAATTTGCTTAGTATTTAAATATCAATTTAGTGAGAAAGATAGAGATATAGATGACTTCATACCAATAGATAGAGATAAAGTTTGTTATATTTAATAGATAATTTTGGATTATTTTTTAATAACTTTAAATTTTGAATCAGTGTCATGTGTCATCATGACACATGACACATATGCATATGATGTGACAAATAGTGACAAGTAAGCAAAATGAATCTAGACTAAAAAAGTGTCTAGGTTCATGTTTTGGCGGGAAAAATAGAAATTCGGCTTACCAGAGCGCGACACGTGTCAGCCCGTTACTCTTTTATTATATATAGATTTTTTAATAAGCACCAGGTGCTTTGAAAATCAAATAATTAAGATTGTCTTCTTTAAGATAGTGGTGGATAGTGTTGAGGGGATTAATTTTAAGAGGTTTCTTCCATGGCTTATCATAAGGAGGTGAAAAAACAGGGGGGGCTTGGCCCCCCACTGCCCCTAAGGCCATCCGCCAATGACACCACGTGGCATCTTCACTGAATAATCATGTATTATTCAGAGTGAATAAGACACCATTCAGTATTATTCAGGGTGAATAATATCTAACTCAGCTGAGTGCGTGCCAGGAACGCTGCGTGTTGGAACCCGCCAGGGATGATGCCCCTTGGAACCCCATGTGGGCGTTGTCCTTGGACTCCATGTTCTCAAGTTCATATTAGCTTATCAAGTGTGCACTCGGGACCCCCAAACTAGAATCGTAGCCAATCCTAAATTGAACTTGTCTCACATTAATTTTAACTACTCTAAAATCATCAACATTGCATTTCATATATTGATCCCTTAATTATATCGTTGACTTAAGCTTGCATTCTTTCATTTCATGAAAAAATATCAAAGGTACATTGAATTCAAAACAATCACAATATAACACAATTAAGAGGGTAGGTAACACAGTGTGATATGCATGGCACAAATAAATGTGGAAAAATATAGTGTATATATATAATTGTTTAAAGTTGAGCCAGTTGGCTAATATCCATTGGATGAGCATCGGATGACGACTGGGCTCTGTAAGATCTCCTACCAACGATCACATTCGCAGCTTCACCGGGGTGAAAAGCATCCCAAAACAAATGTTCATTTCTATTTGCACATGGTGTTTGACCCGGAAGACAAGTAATTTGCCCGTTGTTCTTTCCAACTCCACAGCATCCAGCATTCGTCACCGTGAAACCTAATCAAACAGAAACAAAGCAAATTAGTTAAATACAGAGTCGTTCCTGACATTTTATAGGCCCATAATGAGATCTCAAAAAGGGTCCTCGCTAAGTGCAAAAAAGATAACTTTAATACCGTAAGACTGAGGGCGATTGATCAAGTCTTGAAAAATGGCGTAGTTGTTGATATAGATGAACTTAGCATCTGGTATATCTCTGTTGAGGGTATCGACAAGAGATATCAGCTGGTTGTTGAACAACTGGTTTGCTGAGTTGATTGAGTCAACACATGTTGATCCATCGTCACTGTTTTGAGCTAGTGCATTTGGACTACACCCAATCTGTCCTACTCCATTCAGCACCAGTTTCCTTGCTCCATAGTTATACAATTCCTGCAAATTTTATTTTTCTAAGTATTCCCGTCGTTACAACATGCAAATTTCCGTTTTATAAGACATTAAGTATGTCCAAACAAGCTTTATAGCGTTAGGTTGTGTTTGGCAAACTAGCTGTTTGATAAGCTAACTTGTGAATAATTATGTTTGACAAAAACTAGCTTATAAGTATGTAAAATGATTAAGATATTGTTTGGTAAAACAAACTAGCTAGCTTATAAGCTATAGTTTATTTTTATGTACATGTTTTAATAAGGTATATGTAATTGGAAAAAGCTACAAAGAGCTTTTGAAACGCTACTTCAACAAGCTTTTCAAATTTCAGTAAATTTAAACTAACTTATGATCCATCCATGCACGTAGCCTTATAACACTTTAGTTTATATACAAAAAACAGTTATGCAACATATAAGTTGATATGACATTTTTTGCATCTTAATTAATAAAGTGTTTTTGAAAAGTCCTATTAATATTTGGATATAATATTATTTGATAATTGATCATAAAACATGTATCGTATAAAAGTGTGTTTATATAATACTTTTTCAAAGGTGTACTATAAAGAATATTAAAGAAAAACAGTTGTACTTACTCTTATTAACTCGGAATATTGTTGAATGAGAACAGTGGCATACTGCTCCGGTGTATATTGCCGGCTAGTTTGGTAGATATTAGGCATGAAATAGTTATTAAGGTAATCGTTGCTTCCCAATCCGACCGAGTATATGCATTGTCGAAGATAGTTCGCAGCTGAATCTTCGTCTCCGAGAATATCCACCACTTGTGACACCGTGTTTTTGTAATTATTTACCTGCCCGCCGAAGCTAATTCGCGCACCCTACAATTCCATCATATCTTTTTGATAATTCGGTTTCATGAAATTAAATTAATGTGATCGCAAAACGTCAAAGAAAACTAGCTATTACCAATTGTTGGCCAGTTTCATCTCTGATTCCTGCAGCCGCTGAAGCGTAATTCACACCGCCAAGTATCTCACGGCCCCTTGCATTTGCGTATGGCGGAATGTAATCGTTGAAGCCCAAAAGCTCAGCTGCAAATCGAACAATTCAATTCGCATTTAGGTTGTGTTTGGCAAAAATAAGTTGGCTTATAAACTAGTATGTGTTTGGATGGATCATAAGCTAGCTTATTAAAACGCTACTTGGAGTAGCGTTTTGGTAGTTTTTTGTAGTTTTTCCAATTATACCCTGTTGATATTAATTATTATATCCCAACATACCCATCTTGGTCATTTTACATACTTATAAACTAGTTTTTGCCAAATATAATTTGTTCTTAATTAAGCTACTTTATCAGCTACCAGCTAACTAATCAACTAGTTTGCTAAACATAGCATTCGTAGTTTTTTGACACCATGATTACAATGATAAAATGTGTAATCAAGAAGAGCGAAAGAGAACACCGAAGCTTACCAACGGTATCAACAACTGTTTTGCCATTGGAAAACCTTCCTGTCGGACCATCGGGGAAATCAATACCGTAAGGCAAGTAATTGGCTCGAGCCAACGATGCAATTCCATTATTATTCCCGTTATCGACCAAAGAATCACCAAAAATGAAGTAACACGGAACTTGAGGGTCAGCATTAACCCCAAAAGAAACCATTTTCAATGCCAAGATCGTTGCCATTATATGCATAGTAACCAACCATCTCTTTTGGTCACTTGCCATTTCTATAAATGCAGATATATAAAAGTGATTGCAAAATTAAGGAAGATTTGCTATAAAGAAGAAAAGGTGATGAGAAAGATAAAGTTGTGATGATAATTTTAATGTCACGATTGTTGCCTATATATACACTAATAGTGTGTGTGTGTGTGTGTGTGTGTGTGTGTGTTTTATATAATAAATAAAAGAGGAGGGACGACTACTGTTGTCTTTATGATGTTCTACAGTTGGGAAGGTGGATCGATGAAAGCATTAATTTCACGCGGATATAATGTGTGTGGGATTTAACAGTGATCGAGCTAGCTAGCTAGCTAGCACATGAACATATCAGCAGAGCGTCTCTTCACCTTTATTTTACATATATCTTATAATTAAAGATCCCAGAATGTGGACCACATTGTGTGTTTACCAGCAAGTGCCCGAATGGATCCCGGATACCGCGAAAACATGTGTATATGTTTATCTGTCGTTCAAAAAAATAATATTTTGAAGCTGATATGCTACTAATCCACCTAAAAATATGCTATCTTTACGAAAAATAATAATAAAATCCAAATAAATTCACCAATAAATCAGTAACGAATATGTAAATCCGCCAAAAATTCATCAGGAATGTATGTAGATTTTATTATTATTTAAAAACACAAATATATTGAGTGGCAAACTTGTGACACATTTAGATATGTCATTGACTATAAAAAAAATTAATTAATTTCAAACTGAAGATTTATGATAAAATTCGTCAAAAATTCGCTGTAAGAATAAAAAAAAAGATGTAGCTAATTTTTAAAGATAAATAAAAAACTAAATCTATTATAAATCCGTTGAAAAGTAAATCAAATTTACTTTTTATATATTTTTATCTTCTAAAAATGAATGGAGGATTGTGATAAGATTTGTGACAAAAGTCAATGAAAAATTAACTTTTTTGCTTTGTACACGATCTACCGTTGATTGCCAACCGAAATATCCGTCAATAAATGTCCAAATTTTAGTAGTGTATGCAACTTGCATCTATTTTGACATATGTTTGATCTAACGTTGTTTACGAAAAAGTTTACCATTTACGCTAACCCAATAATTTCCCTCAACACACAAATTAACCTCACAAATTATATAATTTGATTGTTTGATGCGAATTAAATGTTTTAACTTTTTAATAATAAAAAAATAAATTAAAACAATTTTCATGCTGAAATAATTAGTACTACTTTGTTTAACAAGTACTAAACTTATTCTGAAATAACTTGAGAATAAAAGTTATTATATTTGTTTTATGCAAAAACACGTTAGAAAATAATGAAAATATTTATAGCACAAAGTGTCATTGGGACCCATCGTTATAAATGAGGCTTGCATGATTGACCGACAAATTATCAAGCGAAGTAACATGGGTTTTGGGACCCTAGAAATCAATATAAGTTGCAGGTTTTTATTTATTTTTTTTTTAAGTAAATGAACTATTCTTTTACCAATTCATCACCCTTGTGTTATTTTTGTGAAAGGTGGCAAAATTTATTCCAGAAGCACAAACTCAAGACGGTTAAAGGCCTTTTTCTCGGTGAAGAGGCCAATATATCAAGAGAAAAAAAACGGAAGCATATGAAATATTTACGTTACAAAAACTTAGAGTTGTATTAAACCCGACTCAAAAACATTGGGACAGGTTTTGGGATGTGTGAGATAGATGAAAGGAGTCGTGATCAATCCACAACTAGCTCCCATTTTAAGGACGTTACAAGATCGTTGAAGGTCCATTTGAATATTTGAATTCTTATTTTCGCAAATAAAGCCTACTCATATAGCAATTGAAAACCACACACTACTAGAAAAATGGGCATCAGTGACGATTTTTTTGTGACGGACTATTTCCGTCGCTAATTAGCGACGGATTAGCGACGGAATAGGCCACAACCATGTTCCGTCGCAAATACGATCCGTCGCTGATCCGTAGCAAATACTGATCCGTCGCTGATCCGTCGCTAATGCTGATCCGTCGGTGATCCATCGTTGATCCGTCGCTGATCCGTCACAGATATCCGTCGCTAAGCCGTCGCTGAAACTTTCTTCCACGCGACCACCGGTGACAGACCATCAGCGACGGATCAGCGACGGATCCGTCTTTCAGCGACGGATCAGCGACGGATCCGTCTTTCAGCGACGGATCAGCGACGGATTTTTCCGTCACTGAAACCCTTCTGTTTTGTAGTACAATGATCCCAAACTAAAACACAGAGTAGCGCAAATGAATGCTTGCAGATTCTTTGAAGCCAAGGAGAAAAATGAATGAGTGACCACCACCTGGATGATTTACACTGTATTTCCCATGATACTGTACGTCAAGAACCCACTATTTTTGAAATAATTCCAAGATTTTTGAAACAAAAAACAAGATGATGATCCATCATTTCATGTGTCTCACTACAAATTGCATATAAAACCAAATGCAAATCCATACGATGATCACTTATAAATTAATTTTATACCATATAATATGGAAACTTTTTTTATGGGATTGGTTGTTTACCTCTTAACAGTTCAATTAAGAGGCAGCCTCTAAATTGTTAAGAGGTAAATCTTGTTTGGCAGAAAATGGAGTGCATCTTAATGGTTCCAAAACCCTCCGAATGGTTTTGTCTCTAGAGCCTCTCTTAACCATTCAGTCATTCAAAGCCCAAATTTCATCCTTAACAATTACCAAACCATCACATTTCATTTTGCACTATATCATAAGAGCCTCTTGATCATTTTGATCACTTAATCACCTAGCACCAAACCATCACATTTCATTTTGCACTATATCATAAGAGACTTGAAAGGTTGAAAGTGGTTTGAGGGTAGGATAGTGGAAAGCTGATCATGTGGTGTTGATGTGGCAGTTTTGGGTTGAGCCCAAGTTGATAGTGATACTCATGGCCTAATGGTAACTCCGTTAAAAAAAATTGAAAGTAGTTATTATGATCCACGTATCGAAGAAACACGGAAAATAACAGTTTATATCTTCTATTTATAAACAAATATATTTATTAATTACATGTTAAATTATCACAATCTTAAGAGTGATTCATATATTTAGCCAAAATTCACAATCCAGTAATTCCTCTAAACCATCAAGTATTTACCTTACATTCAAACATTTTTTACATAGTTGTTTCCTGCTTTAAAAGATCCATAACATTCAGATTTTATTTTTCAGTTATCTAAAGATTCAGATATTTTAATATTAAACTTTAATTAGTAAATACCATATATGGGTCCATCTTTCACTCGTAACAAAAGTCAACCCCAAAATTAGTAAATCACCATCACCTACTCGTATTTATTGTTAAATCCAGCCCATTACACTCTCCTTTTTCCTTCTACACATTTCATTTGAATTATTCAAACATTTAATTGGATTGACTTTATATGCATATATAGATCTCACTTTTCCAATTGCTTCACGATATAATGATACCCAACAACCTATATGGTTTGGTTGATATCTCGCCGTATATTAAATTATTAATCGAATGTATTGTTTATGTTGTATATGTATACGTACATTTTTAAAGGTTTATGTTTGAAATTAATAAAACTATATGATAAACATATATAATTATAAATATAATATAATACTTGTTTATCAAATACTTAAACTGATACGATATAATACTTCATATCATTACCAGAATACTAGGCATTAACGTGTTAGTTTTCAAGTTTTTATTTATTTTAGGCTGTGTATTCTAATTTTCATTCATTTTTCTTGAGTAGTTTGAGCAGACAAGATATGCTGCCTAATAAGTTGAGTAGCTCTCGTTGACGTAGAGCTTTGCTGCCTTTTTGCCACAGCAGGGTAAACTCCCCTCCTCCCGATCCAACCTCCCCGTCAACCACCTTTTTAAATTTACTTGTTAATCATGGATTTGAGTTTGGAATATATAATGTATCTGGATTTGGATCGCGGATTTGATTTTGATATTTTTGTATAAATTTGGATTTGGATTACAGATTTGGTATTTTATGTATAAATTTGGTTTTGTATAGGTAGCTAATTTGTATATTGGAGTTTCTCATCGCTTTCGATCGAATACATCAGAAACCTAAGTTTCATTAGAAGAAACTCCTTCTTCCGATTATTTATTTAATTCACCAACGAAAAAAATGAAGAAGGGCCTCAGAAAGTTTAGCCAGTTAATTTTGCAAATAAATCATCTTAATTACTAAAACCACATAAATATGGATTATTTGTTAAAAAAGCAAGATGTCATTTCCTCTTTTCTCTCTTTCTCGTTTCTTTTCTTGGGCTGCCGGCTGCCAATAGAAGTCGGCTTGCTAATTGCCTATTTTCTGCTTTTGAAAAGTGGGCTACGTAAATCTGGGCCATGCTTTTCTTTTGAGATTAAACTATATGGCCCAAATGATTATCTAGCTGTAGTAGTAGTTGTACAAAGGATAGCAACTAAAATGGTTTTTATTAATTCTTTTTTTTTCTTTTTGTCTTTTGTTTTGCTGCCATCAATAAAACAATCCAACCCAACATAACTTCTTCATTTTTCTCTTCAAAACTAGATTAAATAACAACTCTAATCAAAATGGTATTTTAAGAGACTTTTGACATAAAAAGTGATATGATCACGTATCATATTTGTATGATATAAATATCACTAGCGTTGTGTTAGATATAAATTGTAGGGGTATTCGTACGATACAAATAGTTGGTTTGATTTAGACATCTTACAAGCTTAGTGAGATATTTTCAAAATAAATTGTAGGGAGTATTTGTATGCTTTGTATAATGTTTTTTTAAAAGGTATCCGAGGCTTTGCCCTAACTAATCCTGGCAAGGTTCACCTACAGCTAAAGCGTACAGCCCTGAGTTAATCCCCAGTGGCGACAATCTAGAAGCATCTGGATTCGAACCTGGGTAAAAAGGTTAACTAGCCACTTCCCCTACATGTCTTAACTAGTACATGCCACATCCTTGTGGTTCGCTTTGTATAATATTTGTTTGGCTATAATTTACTCGCTTTTGCTCGATTTTGAGATTTAAATTGTTGGTATCTTCAACTAGTAGGATCATCTACAAGATCTATTAACTTTAGTAGATGTATTAATTTTAGTAATTAATCGTGTTAGAACATCGTAAAATGTATGTGTATCACATAGATTGTGAAATTGTCATTCACTCTATTAGTTTTAGTTTGTAAATTGTTGGGCAAACTTTAGGCTTGGTTTGTATTTAGAAATGTTCATTTTATAGCTATTAAGTTGTCGAAATTTCTAAAATCAAACTATTACACTTAGACTTTCAAAGTCATTCCAAACCCCTCTAATGTAACGGTTTTGACTATCAAGTAGTCAAACCGTTACACTTAGGCTTTATTAGCTTGAGGGTATTTTAGTCTTTAGTTTTTTTTTCCTTAGATGTTGTTAGTTGTTACTCATCTGTATATATAAGTTGTTCCATATGTATTTCAAGAATAAGAAATCAGTTCAATCAATTACTTTCTCTCTCTAAATGTAAACTTGATATGGTATCAGAGCAGATGAGCTCTTGCTGCGTTCTTCACTTCCAGGTCACCGGAATTTTCGCCGGCAACCTATTCCGATCACCTGCGTTCGTTCTTCACTTCTAGGTCACCGGAATTTTCGCCGGCAACCTATTCCGATCACCTGCGTTTGTTCTTCACTTCTAGGTCACCGGAAATTTCACCGGTAACCTATTCTGATCATCTGCGTTTCGTTCTTCACTTCTAGGTCACCAGAATTATCACCGGTAACGTATTCCGATTACTTTTCTTGTTCAAATTCATGAATTCAAATTGTTCTTGAATTCACTTTCGATGTATTCTTCTTTTGATTTCTGAAATTGTTGTTTGATTTCCTTCCTCCTTCATCTTGTGTTCTTAGATCTGTTTACCTAGGGTTTAACAATGTCACAAAATCAGACGAATGTAGTTTCCACTGCTTCTTCTGATACAGATCCATTCTTCTTACATCATTCCGATAATACTGGTTTAGTTTTGGTTTCTCAACCTCTCAATAGCGAAAATTACTCTTCATGGAGCAGATCTATGATAATAGCTTTATCTGTGAAGAACAAAATTGGATTCATAGATGGATCTCTGGTCAGACCTGATGGTACAAATCCACAGAAGTTAAATGCTTGGATGCGTAACAATCACATTGTTATCTCATGGATCCTAAATACTTTGTCCAAAGAAATATCTCCAAGTGTCATGTATCGTGACACCGCTAAAGAAATGTGGGATGAATTGAAAGAGCGTTTTTCTCAAGGAAGCAGTCCCCGGATTTATGAGATTCGAAGAGAAATCGTTAGTCTTGCACAAGATCAGGATTCTGTGAGCGTTTATTTTACTAAATTGAAGGGGCTATCTGAAGAACTTGCAAATTACAGGCCTCATTGTAGTTGTTTGAAGTGCGATTGCGGTGGCTTGAAAGATATTGAAGCATATCTTCAAAATGAACAGAAGATGAATTTTCTGATGGGATTGAACGATTCTTTCTCTCAAATTCGTGGACAAATATTATTGATGGAGCCTATGCCTCCGATTAACAAAATTTTTTCTCTAGTTGCACAGGAAGAAAAACAAAGATCTGTATCTTCTGTTGGAAAAAATGTTCCATCTGTGGCGTTTCATGTTAATGCGAGCAGAGGAGGTTATCCAAGCAGGTTTGGTGCAAATAAGCAGAGGCCTTATTGTACCCATTGCAAAGTGCAGGGTCATACTATGGAAAAATGCTATAAAATCCATGGATATCCTCCTGGATACAAGACGAACAACAAGTATACACCACGCAATGCAGTGAGCAATCTTGTTCAAGAAATGTCATCCGTTGAATGTGAACGGTTAATGGCAATTCTTTCCAATCGTATGACTGATGTTAATGTTGCCACAAACGTCAATGAACCAGCTCTTTCAGGCCAAGGTATATATCACGCTTTGTGTTTTCAAATGCGTAATTTTACTTCTATTCTTTGGATTCTTGATTCAGGAGCATCAAAACACATATGTTGTGATCGTAACATGTTTCTCCACATTCATCCAATTCAAGATTCTAATGTCAAGCTTCCAAATGGTAGTATTATACCGGTTTCTGGTATTGGCAATGTCCGTCTTAATGACATTTTGCTTCTTGAAGATGTGTTATATGTTCCTCAGTTTCATCTGAATCTACTTTCAATAGGACAATTAACGTCTTTTGGAAAATACCGAGTTGTGTTTGATGATGGAAATGCTATTGTCCAGGATGCGAGAACAAAGCAGATGATTGGCAATGTTAGAATGCTCCAAGGATTATATGTGCTAAAGATTGAAGGTGCACAATCAAATGTAGCTATCAATCTGGCTTCTGTTGAAACATGGCATAGAAGGCTTGGTCATCCTTCTAATGAAGTACTAGATATTCTACATTCTGTATTAGCTACTAGCAAACACTCTTTGCTTAATAATAATGATCCATGTATGGTTTGTCCGTTAGCTAAACAAAAACGACTACCATTTGTATCTTTGAATAATATGTCAAAGGAGATGTTTGATCTAATCCATTGTGATGTATGGGGGCCGTTTCATACTCATAGCTATCAAGGGCATCGATTCTTTCTAACTGTTGTGGATGACTATAGTCGCTTTACATGGATCTACATGCTTAAACATAAGTCTGAAGTTACAGTTCTTATTCCTCAATTTTATGCCATGATTCAAGCTCAGTTTGGTAAAGGCATAAGAAGTATACGTTCAGATAATGCAAAAGAGTTTGAACTCAGTCGGTTTTTTGCTGAAAAAGGAATAATTTCCCAAAAATCATGTGTTGAAAGACCTAAGCAAAATTCAGTGGTGGAAAGGAAACATCAGCACATTTTAAATGTTGCACGTGCATTGTTTTTCCAATCAAAAATTCCTTTATCTTATTGGTCTGAATGTGTACGAACAGCAGTCTTTCTTATCAACAGAATTCCTTCAAAGGTGATCAACAACAAGACGCCTTATGAATTAATGTACAGAAGTATGCCGGATTATTCGACGATTCGAGTTTTTGGATGTCTAAGTTT
The DNA here is from genome assembly GCA_030169165.1 of Centaurea solstitialis. Lineage (NCBI taxonomy): Eukaryota > Viridiplantae > Streptophyta > Magnoliopsida > Asterales > Asteraceae > Centaurea > Centaurea solstitialis. Next base: position 93,887,334 of record CM058041.1, read on the forward strand.
TGCATCCAGTTTAATATCTAGTAGACACAAGTTCTCTCCAAGAGTTGTTCCGTGTGTTTTACTTGGGTTTCCAACCCACATGAAGGCGTATAAACTTTTGGATCTTCAATCCAGAAGATGCTTTTATTCAAGAGATGTGACTTTTCATGAGAAAGTTTTTCCGTTTGATAAGAACGTAGATGTGCAATTAAGTGATCCTTTCAAAGATGTTGTCATTCCAGTAGCTCCTCGTGATGATGATACTTTCAGCAACGATAATGAGGTTTCTTCAAGTCCTACAACCTCGAGGGAATCAGCTGAAATACTTAATGATGAACCTGTTCCGGTCAGAAGGTCATCACGGCAGCATAAGCCACCGTCTTATCTTCGAAATTTTCATTGCAATGGTGTTTCGAATAAAGTCTCCATGCCTCGACATGATCTAGCAAATGTTCTTTCATATGAACAATTGTCCTCATCCTTCAAGGCTTTTACGGTCTCTGTATCTTCCAACACAGAACCACGGTCCTATTCAGAAGCTGTCAAACATAAAGAATGGGTCTTAGCCATGGAACAAGAACTACAAGCTATGAAGGATAATAATACATGGACTGTAGTTTCTTTGCCACCTGGAAAGAACGTTGTAGGTAGTCGGTGGGTTTATAAAGTCAAGTTAAAGGCAGATGGTACCGTTGAAAGGTTCAAGGCACGTTTAGTTGCAAAAGGATTCACTCAACAAGAAGGGGTCGATTACATGGAGACGTATAGTCCCGTTGCAAAACCAGCCACTATAAAAACCATGCTTGCTTTGGCTGCAATTCGAGATTGGAAACTAATACAATTGGATGTAAATAACGCCTTTTTACATGGCGATTTGGATGAGGAGGTGTACATGCAAATTCCTCAAGGATTTCCAATCAAGGGGGCGTCTAATATGGTTTGTAAATTGCACAAATCAATATATGGTTTAAAGCAGTCCTCAAGGCAATGGTATGCAAAGTTTTCTAATTTTTTAATGACAATTGGTTTTATCCAATCAAAGGCAGATTACTCTTTATTCTATAAAGGATCAGGGAGCACGTATGTCGCTGTTCTTGTGTATGTTGATGATATAATACTTGCTGGTCCTTCTCAGAACTTGATCGATGAGGTCAAAATTCAGTTGAGTAATAGGTTTAAGTTGAAGGATCTTGGAGATTTGAAGTTTTTCTTGGGGTTAGAAGTTGCACGATCTAAGAAAGGGATTTTTGTGTCTCAACGGCACTATGCCCTTCAACTTCTCGAAGACATGGGTTTGTTAGCTGCAAAGCCAGCAAACACCCCAATGGTTTCTCACTTATATCATTCAGCCAATAATGGAGAGCTAATTGAAGATCCTTCTAAGTACAGACGATTAATTGGTCGTTTGTTGTATCTGACCTTCACCAGGCCAGACATCTCGTTCACGGTAAATAAGCTCTCTCAATTTCTTGCATCACCGACAATAATTCATTGGCAAGCAGCAATTCATCTGTTGAAGTATGTTAAGAAACAACCCGGGCAAGGCATTTTCTTATCTGCTCAGTCTTCAACACAAATACGTGCTTTCTGTGATTCCGATTATGGGATGTGCCTTGATACCCGCAGATCAACTACCGGCTTTTGTGTATTTGTGGGGGATTCATTAATTTCTTGGAAGTCAAAAAGGCAGTCTGTGGTTTCCCGTTCATCAACAGAAGCCGAGTATAGAGCTATGGCTATCACGACTACTGAATTGGTCTGGATGCGTCAGTTGTTAAAGGATTTTGGTGTATCGGTCGTCGATCCTGCTCTATTATTCTGTGATAACAAGTCAGCTCTTGATTTAGCCTCAAATCCTTCATTTCATGAGAGGACTAAACACATAGAGATTGATTGTCACTATGTGCGAGAAAAAGTTTTGGACAAAACCGTTAAACTTCTCCCTATTCGTAGCCATTTACAACTCGCGGATATGTTTACTAAAGCTTTGCCGTTATGCAAGATGAAGCCTTTGATGTCCAAGATGGCCTTGCATAACATCTATTCTGCACGTCCATCTTGAGGGGGCGTATTAGCTTGAGGGTATTTTAGTCTTTAGTTTTTTTTCCTTAGATGTTGTTAGTTGTTACTCATCTGTATATATAAGTTGTTCCATATGTATTTCAAGAATAAGAAATCAGTTCAATCAATTACTTTCTCTCTCTAAATGTAAACTTGATAGGCTTGTAGGTTCATTCCAAATCCCTCTAATGTAACGGTTTGACCTTCAAGTAATCAAACTATTACACCTAGGCTTTTAAAGTCATACCAAGCCCCTCTAATGTAACAGTTTGAATTTCAAGTACTCAAACCATTACACTTAGGCTTTTAAATTCATTCCAAACCCCTTTAATGTAACAGTTTGACCTTCAAGTGGTCAAACCGTTACACTTAAGACTTTTAAAGTCATTCCAAATCTCTCTAATGTAACATTCTGGCCTTCAAGTAGTTAAATCGTTGCACTTAGACTTTTAAAGTCAATCCAAACCTCTCTAACTACGCTTATGTCGACTAACTACTTCTTTCTTTAATGTGGTTATTGAATATGTCGATAAATAGGGAATGGTTGTATAAAAAGAATGACAGTCGGGGGTGTCTTTGTAGGGACTATGTCAAATCATTGGATGGTTTTTCTGGACTTCATCTATGCCAACGAATGTATTGTTGAAAGGAAAACTATACGTGATGGGGTAGTGTTCCGCATCAGATGCCCTTGCTCCAAGTGTAAAAATACGCACCATAGGGAAAGGGATGACGTGAAAATGCACTTGCATGATGAAACCTATTACTATGCATCTCATTAGGACGTGGGTGAAGTTGTGTTTATTCTTCTATTATAAATTTAATATATAAACAACCCATATAATAAACTAACATATATTAAAAACAAGCTCGATGATGTTTATATATCTTAGTTTACCGTGTGTTATAATATATAATAAGTAAATCTAGAATGAGAGTTACAAGTTTCTTAAGAAAAATAAGACAAATATAAAATTCAGGAAATTAGTTTTTATAAGGTCTAGACCTCGTCAAAACAGAAAGATCAACACGTACACTTATAAAGAGTATAATATAAATGTAAAAACGGATAAGATTAATAGATCATCTTGATTCAGTATTTTATAGATAAGCTTGAAGTCATTATCATTACAAAAGTCTCACACTACACTCCAAAATCTTCCATTTCAAAGATAAAATACAGTCATAAATAAAATACAGCCATAGATAAACTTTCAAAAATACATTTTGGTTTTGTTTGTTTATCGATCTTTTTTTAGAAAATTTCATCTACATTTTGCCTAAATTACATCCTTGGCAATCCGGTAACTAAATTATATCCGTCTGAGACTAAATCTGGCCGCAATTGTTGCGTACGCATGGAATTGAACCCTAAGCAGATAGAATATTCCACCACATCCCCCGAGCCTCAACAACTACGCCACAACTTAACCCTTGTGGTTTTGTGTATATTCTTTGACGGTTGAGTAGAATAGAGATAGAATCTGTTTCGACTAGTTGGCGATTCCAGTTCAATTCTTTCTATGCTTCTTAGGCCATCCACAGCCGTACCACCCATACCACCTGCATAGGCTGCCACCTCAGCGCCACATCAGCTTTACCACTACCTTACCATTACCATACCATTCACCCACACCCGTACCACTCATACCACCTGCATTATTTAAATAATAAAATATGTATATATATGTATGTATATGTATGTGTGTGTGTGCTTTACCACCGGTGAGCATTCACCGTTCGCCCATCTTGCAGCTCCCATACCGTTAACACGCGGCGGTGTTACCGCTGGTATGGGAGCGGTGCAGCTCCCATACCGTCCGCGCTGCGGATGGCCTTAAGATACTTTTTTAGAACGCACAAATTTTAGTTGATGTGATTTTACATTAATTTATTTGAGGGTTTTGGTTTAAGTCCCATGTTGTATCTTTTTTTTTTCTTTTTTTTTTTTTGAGATGGATGAATATCGTAGTTTGACTAAGTTTCAATCTCTTTAAATAGTTTATTTTGTTTTATATATGTGTGTGAAAATATTATGTGAGAAGTTGAGTTAACGATGAGAAGCGTGAGAAGTGGATCTAAACTATTCGTTGTTTTTTAATCTCATGCCCTACCATAAATTGCCTTTTAGAAGGGAATTTGATCCAATGCAAAATGATGAATCTTATCTTTGTGCATTGCATCCTAACTTGCATCCACTTTCATCCAACGTCCGATAATCACTTCTTACTTTTCTCATGTTAACCGATCACCTTCTCACTGGAACTCAACCATATTATATATATATATATATATAGAGAGAGAGAGAGAGAGAGAGAGAGCAAGATAATCAAACGATAAGTTAATTAATTTTGAGAAGGCAAGAAAATCCAAGATTATGATGACGCATAATACGAACACTTAATCATATATAATTACACATATCTATCAGGGACTAGGTCGACTAAGTGAATTCGGCCAAAGGGATCAGGGGAGGGGAAGGTTGCTGAATATGCGTCGGCCAACTCAACATATGCTTAAACATATATGATTAAGCGTGTATATCACATGTAATTACTTTCTCGAAAATTGCCAACGTTCAACACAACTTGCCGCCATTCTCGTAAATTGGCTTTCTCATATGTAGGGCATTCTTTTGGCTTTCAGTTATGAACATCCAAAATATCAATATCGACCATGCAGATACTCTTGTCTCAAACCGATAATACTATTAAATTATTTTATTCATAATGATCGTAAATAATATAACGTGATGTAATGATGAAAAATATGGTTAATTTATATTTTTATTAATAAAAATAATAATAATAATTTTTTTCATCTTCTTAACCAAAAGAAGACACTTAGGCAATAATCATCAAACCTATTTATAGAAAATTAACCAACACTTTCACACTCTTTGCGTCTTACACTCAACAAAACAAATTATGGATGAGACTGAAGTCTCTATCATGAATTTTCAATAAAAGTATTTTAATGTTATCATCTTTTATTTAAATTGACTATTTTCTATATTCATATATAATTCGTCTTCAATAATTTTCAGTATTGATTACATTTAAATTTTAAGGCGTGTTCAATAGTAACACAACCAAACAGGATTAAATAAATATAAATTATTTATGGAACAAAAATCAGAAAGGTATGCAAGATTAAAAGTTATTAATTTATTTGTCAAACTAAAACCTAAACCTGTGTACAACTCTTTAACTCACAAACTTCACTCTCATTCTTCTAAGACTATGGTCATGTCTATATAGTTTTTTCCAAGGTTCCAAATAGCGCGAGACGTGGCGTGATGGCAAGGCCAAGCCTTAAGCCTTGGAAGCACGGCGAGATCACGACGTTTTTCAAGGTGTGACTTATGGCGGCAAATCTCTATATCATATATAATATTATACACATTAACATGCGTTTTCCTACTATTATTCAATGAATAAATTATAATAAACAGTTTAAAGTAAGTTATATCTAATAAACTAACAAATAAGACATTAAAAAGATAAGTTACATCAAAATTTTGTGTTGCAAAAACCGCGCATTACCCCAAGGCGTGCCTCAGGCATAACGTGGCGTGAGACACAAGCCTTAAGCCACGGCGCGCCATGGCGGCCGTTGCGGCGAGCTTTTTCGAACATTGGTTTTTTCCAGTATTTTTTTAGTAACAATGCATCTTTAAAGATCGCTTACCAAACCTTAACTGCGTAAGTATTTAAAGGTAAAAGTCTCATCCCCACTACAATCCTTCTTTGTAAGCAGTCCCTGAATAAGAGTAAATACCCATATTTACCGCCCTAACAACTAAGAACCTACATGGCTATATGGTAAGATTCTCCGGTCATTATACTCAGCCACTAACCTAGGTGTCCTGGTAAATGTTTACCTGATTAATGTTTAGTAAATAGTCCATCGGTGTTCATTTGGTAAATTGGACAAGATAGAACAAAATTAAACTATGATCATCGTTTCACGTGGTAGGAATTTTATATGGAACGAACAAGAACAAGTGAAGTAGATGTGCTCCACTCCCATCCTATGGAACAAGGTGGAGGAGACCTTATATTTTACCAATATAACCTTAAAATAATACTTAATTCTCTTCTAAAACATCAAATATGTTTTCTTCTTTGCGTCTTATTCATTATTTAAATTTTATCTATTGTATTTTCTGTTATCAAAATTTTCATTTTAGTATCATGCAAATATTATTTTATACAATTTTTATAGTTTGGTTAATTTGTACAATTTAATAAATATTCATAATAAAAAAAATCATATAGAAAATGAATAAAATTAAAAATTACATAAACTTTTTATTCTGGTCTAATATTAATCGTATGACAACTTCCTAATAATATATTTATACAAAATGTTTTTTATTATAACTTAATAAATTACATAAATATCAAATATATAAAAGAATTTAATAATACATTCGGTAAACTAGTTATTTTATTTGTTCCGTTCCATCCAGTTTTGTAAAAGATCAAAAGAGGTTATTCGATGCTTTTAATCTATAGGCATGCAACATTTATTTATTTTAGTTTTTCTATTCTTTTAAGAATGCTACTTGGTGATTTTGTGTATGGAAATGTCATCAGAGCGCATAATGAATGAATTACTACTTATATACACGATGATGATATATCGTTCTAAGCTTTATTGAGGAGGTGGTTAGTAGTGCTTATGAAAAAAGTGTTTATCAGCTTATCTTCTTCTTAGGAAGTTAGAATATTTTTTTTTATCGGTTTTTCCAGGAAGAAGATAGGATGTCCAAATACTTTAAAAATAAATTATTAATCGATCCTCACAAAATATAAAATTATGGCATTACCTGCAATCAATCGGACAGTTTTCATCCGATCTCAGAGTTCAACCCGGTTTCTGTGTCCAAAAAATCTACAAAATGCGAATTAAATTTAAAATGAACAAAAATTAATTTGATTGAAATAGAAGAAAATAGTGGTTGTATTATACATTTATACGTAACAATTACCACCATTGACATGCTTCGGACCAATCAAAGAGTTCATTACGTCTGTGGCGTCTTCATATCCAACTCCCCACGTGGCGATGATTAGTTTGTTTGTCTTGTTGTGTCTCAAGTCTACTGTCCACGTGTCACATTACCATTGGATGATACCATTCATAAACGTAGTTACCACACGTAACCGAATAAAAATGAAAATTAAAGGTTTGTTTGATTATGAAAAAATTTGAAGTTCTTTAAAAGAAAAATATCTATGATAAAAAGTTAGAAAACGTTCGTTTGATTTATATAATTTTTAAAAGTTTCTAATAAAATTAAAAGGTTTTCTCTTCTAATTTTTATGTAAATCAAAAACTTAATTTTTATAGTTTTTCTAATATTTTCTAAACCAAACGATAGAGTTTTCATTTTCCATTTCAGAAAACTAAGAAATGCATTTATAAAATTCTGGAAAACTATTAAAATCATTTTTCTAATTTACATAAAAGTTAGAAAATAGAGTGCCTTTGGTTGTAGAAAACTCTTTTCATTTTTTTAGAAAATGTTTTGAGAAAATTTAGTTGAGTTTTTATTTTACGTTTTCTATGAAAAATTTAAAGAACGTGTTTGATTGAAATTGTGGAGTTTTCATTTTCTATTTTAGAAAGTTAGAAAACGCATTTAAAAAATTTGGGAAACTATGTAAAGTAGTTTTATAATTTACATAGAAATTTAAAAAAAAACTGATTAAACCAAACTGAGTTTTCTAAATTTTAATTTTCATTGGAAATTTTTTCCAAAAAACTAAGAAAATTTCTGCAACCAAACACACCTTTAATTCCTTTAAAAAATTGAATGAATCAAATACATCTTTTAAATTTTCATTTTTTTTAGAAAAAAATCTTTAGAACACTACAAAAAATTCAATAACCAAACCCTAGATCTTATCTTTTCTTTTTCCTGGTTCATATATTTCTTAAATACAAAAATATACTTTTTAACATTTATTCTTAGCCGCGTACACGTCTAATCATTCCCCTTTATGCTTCAGCTCCACTCACACACCACCGCTCCAAACCGATCTTTGTCTTCGGCTAAGCCGCGTTGGCTCCGGTCAGCCGTAAATGCTTAATTAAAAATATTACTTTTTCCAAAATTTATTTCCTTAAATTTGGGAAACGTACAAAAATAAAGTTATTAGAATATTTGGATGTAAATTTCGTACAGAAAGTCCTCTTAAACAGCTACTTCCACCGGTACCGCCCACAGACGTGACCTGCAAGAAAACATATAAATAATGTATTTATTTTTTATATTTTTTTAATAATAAAATATCATGACATAAGCTAAAGTATTCATCTATAAATTCCTCATTGGCCAAACTTGTTTCAAATTCTATTTTCTTAACCGGTTTCTGATGGCAGAGGAGTTTCAAGAATCCGAGCTCGTCTTTCCCGAAAATCCCGCGGGAAAAGGGAAAGAAATTCGGTGTCCGAAAGTCGGGAAGAGAAAATCCGATAAGAAAAAGCAGAAGAAGAAGGGATCGGTTCCGATGAGCATTCCGGAAGAATTTTCCGGGAGTTCGTGGATACGACAGTATTTGCAAGCGCATTCGAAAGAAGATGATGATGATGATGAGAAAGGAGGAGAGATGGTCCCGCCCCATGTGATCGTGGACCGACGGATCGCTGGAAAAGCGGCTTTTTCCCTTTGCTCGGGTAACGGGAGGACTTTGAAAGGAAGGGATTTGAGTGAAGTCAGGGATTCAATTCTTAGAATGACGGGATTTCTTGAATCGTAATTTTTTCTTAAATTTCAGAGTAGATTTATCGGATAACGTTTTGGTTTTTCAATCGTGAATCGATATTTTTTAGGACACGAATGATGTAATCGAACCGGAAAGGCATTAGATTTTTGTTAAATCTTTGCTTAGGATAATGTAAACATTATGAGTGCAAGCTTGTTCATGATGTAATAGGTAAAGGATAAACAATTTTCGGACCAAAAAGCGTTTTTTTAAGATAATATTTTGGGCAATATGGTTTATTGAAAATTGCATTGTGTCTCTCTAAAATCTCTAAAATAATTATGAAAAATGTTCATATTGTTTAATTTTTTTCATGCTCTAGCTAGGTACTGCATCTACTATGTTAAAAGAGTATGTCATCTAAGGGGTAGTTTAGTCATTTTATTATTAATTTATATTTTACTAAAAGTAATCAACATCATATGTATGTATATATGATATAGCTTATCATCTACGTGATAATGATGCATATATGTGCCTATATGTAATAGAATAAGATATTCTTATTCATCTATTTAACACTTAATTAAGAGGAAAAAAACCAAAAAGATAAGTAGAAATTAAAATACAGAAAGGTTTAAAGAGAGTTAGTGGCAGGAACCAAGGGTGTTGCAAAATATAAACCACAAGGACACGAGATATGAGAAAATATAAACCGTAAAGCCCTTTTCTGTAATTACTTAATTTTAGAGCCCATGATACATTTTTAAATAGACAATGAGGACCAAACATGTAATTCACTCGTAGTAACAATATGATTGTACATATCACTTTTTTAGTCATATACTTAATCACAAATATTTTTAAAAACGAAAAATCATGAGAGAACAAAAGTTAACATGAGAAGTATAAGAAGAGATTTTGTAACATCTTGAATTTTGTCAGTAAGTTAACTTGAACCTACGCTTATTGCCCACATTCTAAGCATATAAGGATTTAGGTATTCTTCCCATGAAATTAAATATTTGTTTTTGTTGAAATATATTTGGGATGGATGCTCACCTCTCTTAGCTGATTTTGACAAAAGTTGGAACCTGGTGCATGTGGACACTCGCATACGTCCAAGTCCGGACGTCCTCATCCACCCTGAAGTCTGCGTGCCACCACGTAAGCTCCAAAGAGTTTTGGAGGTTTCGATCAAGTCAAAATCGGACGTCTGCATGGAGTCTAAGTCTGACATCCCTTTGATGCCTGAAGAATGTACTTTTTCTTTTAAGACCTCTCTCTCTCTCTCTCTCTCTCTCTCTCTCTCTCTCTCTATCCAATAGAGAGAGAGAGAGAGAGGTCTATCCCTCCCTCTCAAATTAAACCAACTCGATTTCTCTCCCCTTTTCCTATAATTTCTACCTCTATTTCATTTATTTCGAACGGAGGCATTACATGCTCAAACCCTTAAGCATTTCCAAGATCTAGGTTAAACTTGGTTGCTAAGGATCCAAAGCTTCTTCACCTTTTCTGTAAAACTCTTGGTTATAGGTTTTAAACCAAATCAAGCATTGTGGGTACATTCTTTACTTTTAAGGGTTTTAGGTATTTTCACATTGTTGAAAGTTTAGAATGGTTTGGAATATCAAAGTATGGGTAAATATCAACTTTTGGCAAATTTTAGAATTTATTTCTAAAATGCACAAATTTGGGGTTTTAGGATGAAAGATGATTTGACTCTTGAAATCTATATATATATAAAAGCAAGATGTTGGAAAATGATGTGGACACCCTATCTATTGAGTATTTGCTTAAAGAAATTTTCTCCTTTTTTGAATTTTTTAAATATTAAATAAATTAAAGACTATTCTACCCCTAAATGAAAATTACATGTTTTATCATAAGAATGACTATTTGGTAATTTGACTTAACAATTTAATTAGCTTTAAGATTCATATTATTTAACTTTTAAGAACATTTATACTACCCTCTTCATCTTCTCATTTATTAATTAAAAAAAAACCTACAACATATTCATCTATAAATAACAAGCTAATGTCCCACAAAAATATAGTCAACAACTTTTAGTTCTATGTTTTGCTATTGAGTTCTATGTTTTGCTATTGGTTCCTATGTTTGTTTGATTGTTGCTCATTCTTCGTAAGATTTCTAGGTAAGCTAATACTTTTTATGATTTCTGTAAGCTACATATTGTTTATGTGTGTATCAATTAATATTATTGTTTTTTATTTCTATAAAAAAATCCATATTATTTTTATACGTTTTGTGTATATTCCCTGTTGTTATAAAAGTTTTTTGTTTTTTTTTTTAATTTTCAAAATTGTTACCTTTGTTTTTTTCATTTTCATTTTCATATTATTTATATTGTAAGCTATATATTTTTTTCATTTTCATATTTATTCTAATTTTCATATTTCCTAATTGATTTCTCCGTAAGCTATATATTATTTATGTGTGTCAATCAATATTATTGTTTTTTTATTTCTATAAAAAATCCATAATATTTTTATACGTTTTTGCATATATTCCCTGTTGTTGTTATAAAAGTTTTTGGTTTTTTCTTTAATTTTCAAAACTTATTCTAATTGTTACCTTTGTTTTTTTATTTCCATATTTCCTGATTGATATTTATGTTAATACTATAACTTTTATCTTTCATTAAAATTCGAATAATGTTTTTAATTTGTGTATATTACACATGATTGTTAATAAGTTTTTGAGTTAGTATTTGTAATTTCTTTACAATTGTTATAATTATTTCTTTATTGATATTTTCTACTTGATATTTTTTGTATACAAGTGTTTTAGTGGGTCTATTTCTTAATTTGTTTTGTTTATATTGTTATAGTTTTATAAAAAAGAAATTGTTGACAACAATCAAATTCTTATGTGATTTTTTATGCTATGTTTTGTTGGGATTCTCTTCTCATTGTTTTATATTTTCATAGTCCCTCAATTTATTTATTTTTATTAAAAACTACTAAAAATGAGATGATATTTGCTAACATCTTAATCCTTATTTTTTTTCCTTTCAACCAATAGATAAAATTAAAAATATTATTATTTAAAATATACTAAAATCATAAATAAAAATGAATGACATTATAACCAATATATATAAATAAAATTAGAATCAATATATAATTAAATAATTATTATCATAATTTTTTTAATAAATGAATTATTTTTTACGAAGGATGTTGGAAGTATGATGAAACATTTTATCTATTGAGTATTTGCTTATAAAAATTTTCTCTTTTTTTTTTTAATTTTTTAAATATCAATTAAGCTAAAGTCTATTTTACCCTTAAATGAAAATTATATTTTTATTTTTTATTAATACAAGGACTCTTTGATCAATTGACTTAACAATTTAATTAGTTTAACTTCCATATTATTTAACTTTTAAAAACATTTATTATACCCTTTCCACCTTCTCATTTATTGATTAAAAGAAACCTACAACATAATCAACTATAATTACAACCTAATTAATATAGTTAAGTATGTGTTATTAACTCTCTCATTAGTAAATTAATAAATAGTTATTATATTTAATATCATTAACTAAATAAATACATAAAGTTAAAAAAAATACAAGAATCGGTACATATAAGTTAAATTATAACCAAACTAAAAGATATCGGAATCAATTAGCAATATATGAAAGAAAAAAAATTAAAAACATATATATGTACGAGTTCAAATGAAAACTCAGTTTTCAGATTCACCTGAAAATAACAACTTACTACAATTAATAATATATAGTTATGTTAATATTATTTTTTTAATTTAAATCGAAATAAAACTATGCAAAAGAATTGAATTAGAATTAATTTAACATTTTTCATTTTACGTAATATAACTAAAACCTTTATTTTTCGAGATCTTTTATCCCAAAACTAAGTTATAAAGAAATAACCACATGCAAATCGGAAAAGTTCTAACATGAAAACATTAATGACTCAATTAGACTCGCATATGGTCTAAGTGATCACAATATTGAAGATTATTTTTACTCTTTGAGTGGGTTGGGAATGGGGCGTCGAGAAGTGTTTTAGTCAAAGTGGCAAACACATATAAATATTTTATGTAAATATTGTGTTGGGATATATCAATACATTATGAGATATGCAAAAAAAATACTCATTGAACATCTCATTGTTATAGTTAATAGTCTGACACGTTTCTTTTATTATTCGAGTCGATTACAATGTATGACAATATGAAAGTTATTAGTTATTACTTTATTATGCACGAGACAACTTTAAATCAAATCTAATATTGATTTTTATTAACCTAATATATGATATGTTAATATTGGCTCATTAAACTACAATATTTTCTAAAAACTTTATTAACACCGCGCAACGCGCGGTGTCGAACACTAGTTATAATTTAAAACTAAATGTGTTTATTTGGTTATGGTTATCAACTTATCATGATGTCTAGAATTGATAAATTTAAGGCCCGTCTCAAACTTCCAAATTGATAAATTTCATGCCAATGGTACAAATTGATAAATTTAAGGCCCGTCTAATGTTCTTGGCCTCTCTTTTGACTTTTCAAGATCCAATATACAATTAAGCTCCAAGTGGGTATTACGTACCAAATTTCGTAACAAACCTTCTATAATACATACAATCAATTCCATTAAAATAGGATTCTTGAGAATCATTCCTATATATTAAAGAAAGCATTCATGGAGCTTAATTATATATTGGACCTTGAAAAGTCAAAAGAGAGGCCAAGAGGGTATTCGATCGATACAGATTTTAAATGTATTATTTATAAAGTTGTGTTTGGCAAACTAGCTGATAAGCTACTGATAGATGATAAGCTAGCTGTTGATTGGTAAGCTACTTAGTAGCTAATAAACTAGCTTATGAACAAATTATGTTTCGTAAAAACTAGCTTATGAGTGTGTAAAATAACCAAAAATGGTATCTTTGAATTTAATAATTAATATTAATAAGGGTATGATTGAAAAAAGCTACAAAAAGCTTCCAAAACAACTTAAATCTCTTTGTTTTGAATAAATCATATACACTTTGTTTGTCAAAGCTCCGTATAGTTTCTAACTTTAACTTATGCTTAACGCTACAATACGTCACGTTTTTAAAAGACAACAAAATAGGGATCGACTTCGGTTTGAATCAAGCATTATATTATGATCTTATTTCTCAAAAAGTCTCCTTATATCAATTAGAATATATAATATTACCATATTAGCTAGGATATTGTATTCAATTAACTATAACTTACATAATGAAGTATATGACAAATAAACTAATCTACTTGGTTGACAACGACCATATATAATTATATATACAAGGTCTAAGGTAATCGAAGCCATAATTACAAAACTTGTTATACACATAATTACATTTGCAAATGTTTTGACAAAGTGTTTGGTATAAAACTTTTATGTATAATTAAAAGTAAAAAGACTTTTATGAGTATAAGAAAACACTCAATAATAAACATCCACATGACACATGTAATCACACATAATGTCGATAGTGTGCCTTCCACGATTCAACTTGGTTGCTTTCACAAATCAATTAACTCCTTAACGTCATTTTGTATATAAATTCCATTCATTGCCATGATTTCTTCTTCAAACATATTTGATACACAAACAATGGACGAAGAATTTGATGAGTCGGAGCTAACTTTTGCAGAGGTTGAAGCACACGCGGGCATGCAAGAAAATCATATTGAATGGCAAGATCACAAGTTAAAGACCAAAAGTAAGAAAAAGAAGAGTGAACATTCTGTTCCAATCAGTATCCCAAAAGATATATCGTGTGTTCAGTACGTGGAGTTTGATTTATCTGAAGATAACCATGAGAATGAGATGATAGTGCCGCCCCACATAATATTGGGGCGGAGAGTTGCAAGACAAGTAGCGTATTCAATTTGGACGGGATGCGGCAAAACGTCCAAAAAAAGGGAACTGATTCTAGTGAGGGATTTGATTTTTAAGATTACCGGATTTCTTGAAATTTGATCGGCAAGTTTTCTTTATTTCTCTTTTATAATAAACCAGACAAAATATAACCAAATATAAATTTTCACTCATATCCATAATCAATAATTATCATGATGCCAATCATATGTATATAGAATTTGGGTTTGTATATTTTTTTAGTTGTGAGTTTGACGAGTCATATCCAATGATTGGTTTATTCATTTATTTATGAATGTTTTGCTTGTTATTTATTTTAATAAAATGGAATGGTAAAATTAAGAATTACAATGACCCAATTAGCGAATTAGATACGGGTTAACTATTCATATATTTTTTTTAGTTTCATAATCTAGATTGTGAACTGGACATTAGTTATTTATAGTTAATGTTTAATAGACATTGTATTGTTGGTTCAAATTAGTTTAATCAATAGTGAATTTTTGACCTTCCCGTTATAATACCACCTTTTACAATGAAAAATTATATTTTCTCTTATCTTTTTAACATACCCATCCTTCTACCCACTTCATCATTTGACAAGTGTTAAATTTATAAATTATATGAAAAAAGAAAATAAGTACATTACACATGTCAAATGATAAAATGAGTAGAAATATAAGTAGATTAAAAAGATAGAAGGAAATATAATTTATCTTTTATAATAATCATAAAAGAATCACGTGTCACCAAATTTTTATACAGTTATGTCCCAACTCCCAATCCAAGTACCCAAAGCACACTTAGAATAATTTTCTCCTTGCCATCTTCTCCTTTCCCACCTCCACACCTTTCCCTGTGTCTCCACAATTGCAGAGGATTAAGCCACCATCCCCTCGTTATCCATAGTGGATCTAGAAATTGAATAACTCATCCGAACCAAAACGGTTTTGGTTTATATAATTTGCGAGTTAAACGATTTGATCAACCGAAAATGATAAGTTTTAGTGTCTGATATTTTTTCTTACCATATTGGTTAACCAAATTGCAATTTATTCAATTATTTAGATAATATAACTTTCTAGAAAATGGCTTTGTTTGTACATTATATACAATTAACATTTTGTGAAGTAATTTATCCATGAACTTAGGGGCTGTTTGGTAGAGAGATTTGAGAGAAGAGAAATAGAATTTTCTTGTTTGGAAGAATTGGTCTTGAATTTTGGGAGGAGAATTGAATTCCTGGGAAATTGTCTATAGTGTACAAAGTAGAGAAATGCATTTCTCTTCATCTTAAGGAGAAATGTCGAGAAATGGTCCACCCTTGTCGTCCTTTCTTGTCGTCTGCCCTTACCGTCTCGCCCTTGACCTTGACGTCCACCCTTGTCGCCCGCCTTTTACCTTGCTGTCGACACCTTTTCGTTTGCCATTTCTCCGTTTCATTTCTTTGATAATACCAAACAAGGGATCAATTCCGATTCTCCACCCAATTTCCATTTTCATTCCCCTAAATTATTTTCCCTGTACCAAACACATCCTTAAAGAATAAGAAATCAAGATATATTTAATAAAACCATCAATAAATGTTATAATTGTAGCCTAATTATTGCAAGAACTAGTGGTAACAAAACAATCAATGTTCAGAGAAAACCAATCTCAAGTCTGCCACATGAAACTTCACAACAAAACACTATCAATATAAAAAAATTTGAATATTCATAGTGAAAATACTGTAAATGTTACGTTGATAGTGTTTTTTTTACTGTGAATGTTCGATTCTTTTTTACCTTAACAACACTTTCACTGTGAAAGTTTGGATATATATATATATATATATATATATATACTTTCACGGTTTTTTCCTGTGGTTAGGATTTTTTTTACGTTTGTTTGGAAATTTTTTTTACTTTGTAAGTTTTTTTCAATATGAACTTTTGAATATTTTTACCTTGACGGTGTTTTGCTACACACACACACACATATATTATATATATAGAGAGAGAGAGAGAGAGTCGTGTTTAAATGGGAATGATGCTTATTTAAGAGAATTAGTAAACTGGGTCAAAAAAAAAGAGAATTAGTAAACGATCGAACTACAGGTAAATTTTGTCTAACATCACATACAAAAATCACATTTGATTCATACGACTACAATCTGAAGACGTGACCAAAGTCACCGGCATAGCTTTTTTGATTGTTAATGTAAAATCACATATGAGCATGCATGTGATTTGGCCGTTTTCCTATCCTTTTAAATAGTTAACATTCCCGTTTGATTCTCATTACATAATTGTTTATCTTAACGGTATACATATATGCACAAAGTTCAATTTGAATTTGTTTTTTTTAATACATGTGGACATCAATGCATGTTATAAAATACTTGTACGTATATGTACATACTATCCAAATGAACGATTACAAGAGTGTTCTTCGATTTTCCATTTTTTGCAGTTCTCATGAACTTAACTGCTAAGTGCACAAGTTATCATATTTCTATCACTTTTTGTTTAATAGTTTCTCTTTATTTTAGTTTCTTAACCAACAAAATTGAGTCTTTTATTATACTTTTACTATTTATTGAGTTTCAACTTTAAAATGAGATTTTAATTGAATTCATGACCTTCTAATGAGTATAAAACCAATTTTAGTTAAATATCAAGAGGCTATAAATTTAATTAAAAACTCATTTAAGGTTAAATCCCTGAATGATCCATGTTTATACGATAAGGTTTTAAATGAAAAATGAAAAAGATAAAGATTTAAAGTATATTAAATAATTAATTATACGGTGTGCTAATTGAACTGATAATGTAAATTGCGTTTAGATACATTTTTATGTGACAAAATATTGAAACCAGGTCGCAAAACATCTTACCCTCTTTTTAGGAAGCTATACACAAGTAATGAACAAAAATAATTGTCCTACTTGGGTTCGATTCGAGGGGGAACAGGAGGCGACACCCCAGCTCATGGGTCAACCTTCGGGCTGGGCATGGGTGACGCTACGGGCCAATAACGGTTTCCATGATCGAGAGGATTAGGGTGCCTGAATGGATCTCGGATACCTCTTCAACTTCGATCGGGGCGTGTATGTATGTTTGACTGTCGTCCAAAAAAAATTGTCCTACATTTTCATCATCAATCAAAACGAGCCATATGAATCGGTACACATAAATTAAACAAAACACAAAAAAATTACAGTTATAAATCACATACAATAATATGCATTAAAAAATAGTAGTTAAAATAAAAACAAAATGGTTTTTCAAGAGCTTTTTCAAATGTTGTTTAATATAATATAGATGTTATTATAATTGTATTAAACCACTATAATTTAATTTAGGGTTAATTACATGGGTATGTATCGAACTTGTCACGTTTTATCATTGTATGTACTCAACTTATGAACTTACCATTGTATGTATCGAACTTTCTAAAATTGCCATTGTATGTATCCAACTTTATCAAAACCTATCATTTAATGTATTCTGCTTGTCACGAAAGTGTATCGAAATTGAGGTTTTGATAAAGTTGGATACATACAATGACAATTTTAGAAAGTTCAATACATACAATGGTAAGTTTATAAGTTGAGTACATACAATGATAAAACGTGACAAGTTCGATACATACCCATGTAATTAACCCTTTAATTTACTTTTAATGGTAATTTTTGTATAAAAACAATAATTAAATATTATGTTAAAGTAATTAGTCAAAATAATTTTATTTCTAAAATAAACCAACTCGTATTTTTATATGAAATGCAAAAATTAACAAACTTGAACAACTCAAATTAAATAAATAAACAAATTTCAAAATAAATCAACTTGTCTTTTTTATTTTCACTGAAAAAATTAACTTAAACAAATTCAAAATAAATAAATAATCTTGTTTTTTAATTTAATAAATTAGTGGAATTTATTAAATAAAAAATTACGTATCAATTAGGTAAGTGTAATAGGTAAGTGTAATGAATTGAAATTGTAAACCGCTGTTAGGAATTATGTGCAGAGTTGACAAACCAAGCGATTATATATCCAATGTTACGAGACACTTGAGGGTCACACCTGTGAGGACCTATAAGTCGAACAAGTTAGATGAAACCCCGAAATGGAGAGTTAGGATTTATAATAGTGTATTATAAATCAATTGGGTAATTACAGTCAGAATTACCAAAGTTGGAGGATCATTAATTAATTAGGATATTATATATTTATTAGATAAATAAATATATAATAATTAATTAATAAGGTTTTTATATATATTAGATAAATATATATAATCATAATTATCGTATGCAAATTCTTTTCCAGCTAATTAAAAAGGAAAAAGGATTAGAGATAATTATAAAAGGAAACTGAATCTTATACAAACTGTATTTTTCCTCCATATAAATAAGGCTTATGGGTTAAGGAAAAATCTAAGCTTTTCAGCTAAGAAAACAGTTTCAGTCTCCCTCCTCCTCCCTCTCTCAAACCGGCGCAAAACACACCCCCCCCGGTCGGTTTTTCGGTTTTGATTGTTCGGGTTTCATAAAGTTCAACTAGAAGAACGTTCGTTGGTCGATCACCGGTGGACTAAATCTCAAGCAATCCAGGTAAATTGATCTAACCTGATCTTTTAGGTTTAGAGCTATAAACGATTAAAATCATTAGGCTTTAATGGGTTTTTAGCTTTTATCGCTTCCGCATGATTAGATCGGAAACAGCGAGTTTTCTGATCACGTGGGTTTTAACAGTTTGTTTTAAACCTATGAGATATATCAAACCAGCGAGGTTTGATAGATCTGTGTGAATCCTCGAGTCAGTTTGATCCGAGGATACCCACAAAAACCCAACAGTGGTATCAGAGCCATGGTTGATACATCGTTTAGTTTTTGTTTATCAATTTATGTGAGATCCGTTAAAATTTATTGTTTGTGTATCAAGTTTTGATAAATCTGATTTTAAGTTTGTTGTGTCAATTAAAAAAAAACCTAATTTTTAAGGTTTGTCGTAACCGACGATTGGCGATGGAATGGCGGCAGTTAGCCGACCAAACCATCAGGCCAATCGCCGGAAACTCCTAGCCGCGAAAAACCATACGCCGATCACACCACAGTGAGTGGTGGTGGCGTCGGCTGTTATCTCCGATCACCGAGCCACAGTTTGGTGGTGGGGGTAAACGGTGGTGGTCGCCAGTCGCACCACAGTCCAGTGGCGGCTTTCGGTTTCCGATCACCCGCCGCACCACAGCGAGTGGTGGCGACTCACGGCTGAGGACGAGATCGCCGGTCGCACCAGAGACGATGGTTGCGGCGGCGGTTGTTATTGATCATGATCACCGGCCACGGCGGCGGTGGTAGCATCTCGCTACTGCTGTCGTCGGCGACGGTGGTAGTCGATAGCCACTCTTGGGTGGCGTTGATCGCCGCTGATATTTTAATCACCGGCCACACCACCCGCTTGGTGGTTGTGGCGTCGGCCGTCGACGACCGCGAAAGAAAACCACCACCGCACCACCGATTGTGGTGGCGGTGGTGTCGATTACCAAAACAGCCGCTGGACGGCGTCTCCAGGCCGATCGAGAGACGACCACCACACCACCGATTGTGGTGGTGGTGGCGTCGATGTTTTTTCCAATCAGGATCGCGGCGGCGGTGGTAGCCCGGAGCTACTACCGTTGCTGATCGACAGAGGGCGGCAATGGTATTGTTTGCGATCACCGGATACGGTGGCGGCTGATGGTGGTTGTAATAACCAAACCGCGACCACTAGAAACCACCTTGGTGGTGGTGGTGTACGAACCGGCCACCGCTGGCTGCCTCACGGCCGCGCCAAGCGGTGGCGGTAGTCGATCAATCGGCAGACACGACCGCCAGAAACCACCATGGTGGCAGTGGTGTGCGGTGTTGCACTCGAGGAGATCGTGGCGCGAGCCGCGCTTTCGTGACACGAACTAGACTTCTGATCCATCCAGGGTTTTTCGTATAGTTGGGCCAGATTTATTGTCGGACCCGAAACCCAGAAATCTTAGGCCAAGATAATGACCCAAGAGGGTTTATTTACTTAAATTAATTCGGTTAAAATTTTAGTTTCAAATAATAGACTCGTTTTAAGACAAACAAGACTGTTACTATGTTTGATCAGTTGGTTGAACCTAGATACGGTCTTAGGGCCAGTATCGTGTATCTCGAACAGTTAGTTCGAAATACCTGTGTTTCGATATCAGTTTAGAATAAAAGACGAATGTTTCATATTTTCGGCTTTATAAAATAATCTTGTTTTTATAAGAAAATTCTTTTTCGAAATATTTACTGGTTTATAAAACAGTTAGTTCATTAAAACCAAATTTGAGAAGAGACAAAATAATTTTAACGGATCCAGTTTATTACTCGTAATTATAAGATTGCTTTTATTATTGTTTATGCCAAAAATTGCACAAATTACGTCGTAAGATTACTTATGAGGCTAAACCGTCGAGAGAAAGAAACATTTTCGATAAAACGTACGTAAAACGAAGAAAACGAAGTAAAATGACACAAAAGATTTGATGACGCAGGAAAAACCTCAAGACGAGGAAAAAACCTGCGGTCGACTTAGGATCAAGTCGACATTCCACTATGTATCACCAACCAGGGGTAATATCCTTGTTGTTACAACATTGATCGTACGTTTACATGTAGAAAATGGTATCAATCGTACGATAATTACAGTAGATGGTATACTAATCTAGGAAAAAGTAGTAGAATTGTTGATCGTCGAGAGAGAGAACGTGTTGTTGTGTGTAGAAGAGTTGTCCTTGAGAATGAGCTTCAATCCCTTTTTATAGTTGATCATCTTGTAACCGCTTTGGGAGTTAATGCTCATTAATGGCGATGTTTGTAACGGTCGTAACTGTCGTTGTGCATTAATTGCTCTTAATGTTTGTCGGTCGTAACGGTCGATCTCCATAATTGCTTCTTTATTTGGTCGTCGGTTATGTCCGTTGAGCATTAATTGTCTTTAAATGATCTTGGACCAGGTCTTTAACTGAAGGCGAGATATCTGGTAACTGACGATCTCCTATAATAAATAAGAAAACTCACGATAGAGATTACCGTTAGTAATATGTCGTACGTCTTTGCATATACGTCGTACGACATTCACGTATTATTGTTCGACATTTACTCGAGGGTATTATTTAGGTTTATCTCAGGACCTTATCTTAATACGGGATTATTATCCTGGAATATGTCTTACGATTATAGTCAGTCGTCGTACGTTGCGTAGAATTTTACCCAAACAATTTGCCCCTAAAATTCAAAAAGCAAATTTGCTAATTTGGATTTTGGATTTTAAAACTAAGTCACATGCATACGGGGGCGTACGTTTCTTGCCCCAGTTTTGGAGAGTGTTGAGTGTTTTAGAACACTCGTCATCTAAATAAGACACGTTGTTCACTGCCCCGAGTCTTTTATCGTTCACCTTGAGGGAACTTCGGCAATCGAGGGCTGATCTTGAGAAGAAGTATGTCATCGCCTTGTCTAAATCAATACTTTGAGAGAAGAGGCATAGTTGAGTCATACCTTATCTTGGTTGTTGACGGTCGTGGCTTTGAATTATTATATCACCAATCAGGGGTGATGCCTTTCGTTGTACAGTAGCCTGTCTTACGTTACAAAGAGGAGATAAACACAAGTCATGCGAAAGTAACGTGCGTCTTAAGTACGAATGTCATATGTAAATATGAAAGCATAAATGAATTCGAGAGAAAACGTAGATGATTCGAATGATCGGTTGTCGGGGGTCTCTTCCAAATAAGATGGAGTCTCACTTTATAGTGCAAAGGTTGTAATCACCTGAGAGTTAATGCTTTTAGTGATTACATTTATAACGGTCAACCACCATTAATGGGGCTTAATGTCCATCGTTGATTATATCTACTAAGCATTCATGAGCCTTTATCATTGCATTCAAGCGAACATTAAAGCAGCAGTTTAGATAATCGTGGTCTTAAGAAATCTTAAGACGATCGTATGATATCATCGTAAGATGAATGACAAAATCGTAAGACGGGTGATAAAATCGTAAGACGATTATTTCTGCTGTATTTGCTCTTAAGAACCTTGTCTAAATACAAGACTCGTCCTGTAATATTTGATCTAATAATTTCGTTGGTCGAGCGTTTAGAATTTGATCATAACAGTTAGCCCTGCTATTTGAAGAGCTTTAATCGAATCATTGGCCTTTGAGGTCGTCGTACCATTCATAATGCTAGTGACTGTATATCATGCATATCTGTTACGCTTTTGCGAATAAAGCATTCAAGTAAAGATATTTTTAGATCGTGCGATTAGCACCATTGCAACTAAGGTAATTGAGTGATTTTACTCCTGTAAAATGAGTATTAAGAAAATATATGGAGTTGTATGCTCCGAGCAGTTATTCATGCGTTTGGAGCACAGTAAATCATGTATTCCAAGCAAATGTGAATGACTCGTGCATTTCAAGCGAACCTTGCATTCAAGCGAATCGTGCGTTCAAGCGAGCCATGCGTTCAAGCGAACCGTGCGTTCAAGCAAACCGTGCGTTCAAGCAAATATTCATGCGACTAAGGCGTATACCTTTATGCGACTAAGGCATGTTAGGTATTTAAGATTTTTAGAAACGTTTCTTTTTTATACTTACAAGAGTATACGTGCGACTGGCGAGTTGTCTTACGCGCTTGCGTAATAATCGTGCGTTTAGAGCAATTAATTTGCGAATCATGCAATTTAATCGTGCGATCCTTGCGATAATCATGCGATACTTGCGATATATGCGTGTGTCATAGCATTCGTTAGTCGTGCGATATCTGCGAAAAAACATAGTTGCTATGGGGTGGCCGTTGGTTTGACCAACGGCGCTCCGACGCTCAAGTCAGTAATCAATAATAGGAATAAACCGTATGTAAATAGGTTAGAAATAATACCTTTTGAGATGATTGACATTCCAACTGCGTGGGATTTCCATACCTTTTACCGTATGTAGGCTCCATTTCCAATTACTTTGGAAATTATGTACGGTCTTTCTCATTTGATGGAAAGTTTTCCAGCGTTTTGCTCTTGAGTGTTTTGGAACACATGTCGTAGGACATAATCTGCTATTTGAAATATTATGGCTTTTACCTTTCTGTTGAAATATCGTTCGACCATGATTTTGGTGAAGCCATCTTGAGTAATACTGATTCTTGAAGATCATCCAAGGTATCCACACCGTAGCTGAGGTCGATAGAGTTTTGATCGATGTTGGCATGTCTTACGATTGATACTTGCGATTCTATTGGTAGTATGGCTTCACAACCGTATACTAACAAAAATGGAGTTTGACATGTGGATGTTTTTAGAGTTGTACGATTAGCCCATAGAACGAATGGTAGCTCTTCGACCCATCTTCCTTTGGTCAATGTATTGACAGTCGTTTTATTGTTGGATTCGGCCAACCTGTTGGACTGTGAGTATCGAGGTGTTGATATTATCAGTTTGATTCCTCGTTCGTCGTATAACTTACAAGTTCTTTCGCTAATAAATTAAGTGCCATTGCCGCACATAATTTTGGATGGTATGTCAAATCTGCATATAACGTTAGTATGGATAAAAGATATGACTTCTTTATCCCTATTTTGCGAGAAAGCAATGGCTTTAATCCATTTCGGAAAGTAATTTGTAAGAACAAGTAAGAATACTTTTTGTCCCGGTGCAGGGAGTAATTTTCTTACGATATCCATACCCCATTGCATGAATGGCCATGGTACTAATATGGAGTGTAGGGGTTCAGAGGGTTTATGTGGCGTCCTGAATGTCATTGACAAGCATCACATCTCTGACTGCATCTTTTCGTAGGGTCGGCCAGTAGTACCCTTGTCGTGAGATTCGATTGGCGAGGCTTCTGCCCCTTGAATGATTTCCACGTTTGCCATCGTGCAATTCTTGCAGAATCTGGTTCATTTGTTCGTCACGCATCATAAGATGAGTCTTGCAGTAGATCGCCGTTGTTCGAAGTTTATATTCGATGTCGAATCTGCTAAGGTATATGCTCCGCTTAGGCAATCATCCTGTCAATTCTGGCTTATGTAAAATAATCTTAAGAGGATAGTTAGTTAAAACAATCTTAAGATGTGTGTAAATGAACAAAGTAATGTATCTTAAGACGAGCCCTGTTGTCGAAGGTTTGAACAATTGATCATTAAAGATCGTATGCTTGGAAATTTTGAATCTTGTCTTTCGTTCTTCCATGTTATCTTCGGGTAATTGGTCGCGCTTAGGGTAGTTCTACACGTTCAACGACTACTTGTGACGACTTCGAACCTCTTGTGTTGGTTGGTACGTCATCCAAGTTGTGTTGTATAATAGTTTGGAACTTGTTGTGCATCGTGTTGTCATACCAAGACGACACTTATTGTATTTGAAATGGTGGTCAAATATAAAAGTAGGATCTTGTCGTGTGGTTTGTACGGCAAAGGAGGTGACATCGTACGTTCGCGATCGTCCGTGCAATGATATTTTCACGTAAGACGTTTACAAAATAAATGATATATATTTGAGAATTGAGAGATGAACCTGTTTAGAGAAGTTATTCTTTTAACGAGTTTTTGTACTCTTATAAGATTTTCCGGTGACTTGATCTTGTCAATAACCGTGGCTTTGATTTGGATTGGCCTCAATTCCTCATCGTACGATCGTGTAGCCCAAGAACTTACTAGTGCGAACGAAGGAGTACTTACTAAGATTGAGCTTCATATATGACTTGCACATGATTGATGCAAATACTTTATTTGCTATTTTTCTCTTTGGTTTTGTCTTCTGAATCGTTGTTCTTGTTGAACTTTTTAGGTCATTAAACAAGTGCTTGTATGGCTTTCAAAGGCTTGATGCGGTCTTACGCCACAATGTCTTTCGATGGACCTGTAAGTTCATAAGATAAAAATTTTAGAAGTTATTTATGATTGACATATGAACTTACTATTGTCAAATATAATGTTCCAAGATTTTGTCGAGAAGTTTCTCGACTCGGGTGTTTATCGAGCTTTTGATTCTGTTTTCTTGATTTTGTCAAGAGATTTCCGGTTGCCCCAAGTTGCGTGTTCGTTGTCTGACTATGCGGCTCGAGGTGGTCTTCCACTACTTTGGTGTTGTAGTTGAGTAAGAAGCATATCCTGATTTTCTTGGAAAATCATGTTCTGCAAAATAGCAAAAGAGCGCAAACCTCGAAAAAGATGATTAGTACGTACGTTTTATCAAAGAAAGTTTTTCTCAAAACGGAGCCCCACGGTGGGCGCCAAATTGTTTATGCCAAAAATTGCACAAATTACGTCGTAAGATTACTTATGAGGCTAAACCGTCGAGAGAAAGAAACATTTTCGATAAAACGTACGTAAAACGAAGAAAACGAAGTAAAATGACACAAAAGATTTGATGACGCAGGAAAAACCTCAAGACGAGGAAAAAACCTGCGGTCGACTTAGGATCAAGTCGACATTCCACTATGTATCACCAACCAGGGGTAATATCCTTGTTGTTACAACATTGATCGTACGTTTACATGTAGAAAATGGTATCAATCGTACGATAATTACAGTAGATGGTATACTAATCTAGGAAAAAGTAGTAGAATTGTTGATCGTCGAGAGAGAGAACGTGTTGTTGTGTGTAGAAGAGTTGTCCTTGAGAATGAGCTTCAATCCCTTTTTATAGTTGATCATCTTGTAACCGCTTTGGGAGTTAATGCTCATTAATGGCGATGTTTGTAACGGTCGTAACTGTCGTTGTGCATTAATTGCTCTTAATGTTTGTCGGTCGTAACGGTCGATCTCCATAATTGCTTCTTTATTTGGTCGTCGGTTATGTCCGTTGAGCATTAATTGTCTTTAAATGATCTTGGACCAGGTCTTTAACTGAAGGCGAGATATCTGGTAACTGACGATCTCCTGTAATAAATAAGAAAACTCACGATAGAGATTACCGTTAGTAATATGTCGTACGTCTTTGCATATACGTCGTACGACATTCACGTATTATTGTTCGACATTTACTCGAGGGTATTATTTAGGTTTATCTCAGGACCTTATCTTAATACGGGATTATTATCCTGGAATATGTCTTACGATTATAGTCAGTCGTCGTACGTTGCGTAGAATTTTACCCAAACAATTATATAGCATATATATTTACGTAATTGCTTGAGCTCGATATATGGATTTCAGTTTGATTTTACATATATATCTATTATAGTATTTTGCCAACCTAGACCCTTGACATATTCACGGGGAGGCCTGCGTGCCATTTACAACCCCTTATGTAATAATGACCTTAGGATAGAAATTTGTTTTATTCTTTCGGGATGACGAGGTCAGTGGGAGCTACTTCATCACTACCGGAATACTAACAAAACATGGCGAGGCCAGTGGGAGCTACGCGAGTTTTGAAGCTTTTAGTAGAATAGGTCATTATTGGTCCCTAGGAAACGTTGGCAAAAACTATAATTAGGTACTATGTGATTAATTATTGTTTAATTGCATGGTTGATTAATTATTTGTGATATCCTGCATGTTAATAGTTTTAAATAGAGTTGTTACTTTAAAACTAGTTTATATCACAAAAGGAATATAGGTTTTAGTTTCGTTAAACTTTTCAAAACGATAGTTTTTGATTTAAAAAACCTATAGATGATTGTTTTATATAAAAAGGCAAGTTGACAAAAACAGTTAGTTTTTAATCAACTAGGTATGCTGTTAAAACAGTTAGTTTTAATTAGCAAGTAATTTTAGAACAGTTGGTTTTAAAATTACGAGTATGTTTGAAACAGTTAGTTTAAAACATAAGTAGCCTTTATAACAATCAGTTTTTCAAAATCCTGGAAGTAAAGTTTTTCAAAACCCGAAAATCATAGATCAGTAGTGCAACCCATTTAGGGGCACCTTCGGCGTAAAGTACATAGGCGTTGTAAGTGATCACACATTCAACGTCTGTGTTCAAACTGAAGCTGAAGGGGTTACATAACTCTGTGAATTATCTCCGGGTGGTACCGGCCAGAGTATAGTGATCAGGTTCCCAAAATGGTGAGATCTGTTTTGGTACTATAAAGTTCTCCGGGTGGTACCGGGCCAAAAAGCACTAAGAGGGACTAAAACATGCACAGGTAGTTGCCATGGTCCCGAAAAGATCTAGGAGTCATGTCAGTTAGATATGATTGGTAAAAGTCCTTACCTACCGAAATAAATACGGGTCTGGTGGAGCAAGAACATTACGCACATCAGGACGTATGAAATAAGGATCCTAGTCCAATAAATTGATCATTTAAGGGTTTATTGATATTTTATTGGAAATTTATCTATTTACAGTTGCTAAGACCAAAAATTTTATTTTGTGTAGATGGCAAGCACTGTTACCAGCACTAATAATCTTTCCCTCCGATCTATCCTAGAAAAGGATAAACTGACCGGCCCTAACTTTCTCGACTGGGAGCGCAATCTGATGATTGTGCTCAGACATGAGAGAAAGTGGTATGTGCTTGAAGAGCCACTTGGGGAGGCACCTCCGGCAAACGCTCCGGCCGCTGCCAGAAATGCCCACAAGAAGCACTCGGATGATCTCCTTGATGTCGCCTGTCTGATGTTAGCAACTATGAGCCCAGATCTACAAGCAGGGCTCATAAATACAAACGCTTACGACATGATCCGCCAGCTGAGGGACATGTTTCAGACTCAGGCTCGTACAGAACGCTACGATGCCACCAAAGCATTCAATGAGTGCAAGATGGTAAAAGGGACATCAGTAAGTGACCATGTCATGAAAATGAAACGGCACTTAGATCATCTGGAGAGGCTAGGTCATCCTGTTCCATTGCAGCTAGCAACAGACACCATACTCAATTCACTGTCAGAAGACTACAGGCCCTTTGTAGTCAATTACAACATGAATAACATGGAGAAAACAATAGCAGAGTTGCACTCCATGCTTAAGACAGCTGAACTGAATATGGGGAACAAGAACAAGACCAAGGATGTCTTGATGGTAAAAGACGGAGGGGTTAAAAAGAAGAATGGGCAAGCTAGCACCAGTAAAGGAAAAGGACCAGTCCAGGCCATCCAGAGTGCACCCAAGAAAGGCAAGGGCAAGGGCAAGAAGGTTAAGCCAAACAAAGCTAGGACCGAGAATCGCTGCTTCATATGCAATGAGATCGGTCATTGGAGGCAAAACTGCCCTAAGCGTCATGAAGCAGGTATGTAAACCTCAGAAAATTTATGATTGCTTTATTTTGACACTTCTTACTTGTTAGCCTACAAGTATACTGACACCTAGAGCAAATGATTATTGCAGGAGGTCAGAAATGAAGTGAAATGCCTAGAGGTTGCTAAGGATCTGAAGCACAAGTTTATTTCAATTTAAGTCAAGATACTTATGGATTTAAGACAGTGGTTTTTATTTTTTTTTAAGTTTTAAACAGTTTTGGATGATTGTGATTTTTGAATTTATAATTCTATGGTTTTATTTTTCAAAAATTATTATCTTGACATTGAAATATCTGATTGTGCTTAGTGTTTGTATGATCCTAGATGTTGCCTACTTCAATAAAATCTATTAGATTGAAGTATTTATATAAAAACTATCAAAACACACCAGATTCTATAGGAATGTGTTTTTTAGAATAAAACATTTATGAATAATTGTTTTATGATCAAATTTTAAAGGAGAATTTAAGATATTAACTCAGACAGCGTTAATAACAGTATTTATAAAACTAGAAAGATTCCAAGTTCTGGAATTAGGATTTTAACAAATCCAGTTAAGTTTTATAAAAGAAAATTCTCAGAATTAACTAATCAAATTTGATCAAGTTTTATTATTCAAATGTTCGAAAAAGAGAATTTAGGATATTAACTCAGATAGCGTTAATAACAGTATTTATGAAACTAGAAAGATTCCAAGATCGAGAATTAGGATTTGATCAAATCCAGCTAAGTTTCATAAAAGAAAATTCTCAAACCTCAAAATTAGAATTGACTAATCAAAGTTCTGACTAAGTCAATAGTAAAATTTTGAGTAATAGTTAGTTTTTATAAGCAAGTGGGAGCCCAATTTATTCTCCATCTAGTCTCAGATAAAGAATAAAAGTTGTAATTATTGATGTATCTCGGAATTCATAAATCCAGGTAGGATAATAATTCATAAGATATAATTTACCCTTTTAGTCAAAAAGGATAAAAGTTTCAAGATCCTTGAAACAAAGGTCGTGACTGACTTTAGAAATCAATAATTAAAAGTGTTGGATTAAAGTATAGGATTCCAGCAGTTTTGCCACTATCGCAAATGGAATCGGATTTCAGGTAGAAATCATTCATCTACACAGCAACTAAAGAAGTTGCAGTCTTACATATTCAGGAACTGGAAGTTAGTCCAGGTCTCCGAGTTCATGGAATATGATAAAAGTCTAGTTATTGTTTTTTAAGGTGTTTGCAAAACAATAATTAGCAGATACAAGTAGATCCTATAAACAAACTTGTACTTTTTGGTTATCACTTTGATTAAAATGGTAAACTTTAATCAAAGGGTTTAAACTGAAGATAGGTGATACTTCATTTTAGACCAATATTTAAAAAACGTTAAATAGACATTATGAAAGTTGTTAAAGAAAAGACATTCAATCTTGTTATTATTACAGCGTGTAATATGGACTATACAAGATTGATTTCTTTATCATTTTCACATTTTGCATGTTTTAATATATCCAGGAATGAAATCAGTCTCCGATTTTTCATTCAAAATCTGTCCGTGACAACTTATCATTGTGGGAACATGATAAGGCGTTAAAGTCATTGTGAACTTTTAGGTAGTTATGATCAGTTGCTGAATAACAGCTACAAGTGTTGTAGACTAAAAGTTACACAGATATTTGATAGAGTAGCAAATATCGGACGTGATCCGCGGTTGAGATTGCTTCTTGGAATAAAGTCATAAGTGAATCTCACAGTGGTTGTCCCTATTACCTGAGGTATCTGATTTGATATCATGAGGACTACTGGATTCTTAGTGCACTCAACCGCTACGCCGTAACAGGGTGGCTATAAAGGGTGTAACTAGATTCAGCGGAAGCCGTGGTGTCAAAGGCAGATATGCAAGATGGGATTTGCACCTCTTCTTAGAAGAGAGATATTTCTGGGCCCATCTTGACTGACTAAGTATACTGATGAAGTGCATGGCCATGCCCAAACGAACTGATTAGTTCTTTGTCGTTTACCTATCAGTGAAAGTCAGATAATCAAGAGAACAGAATCTTGAGTATTTAGAGTTGACACTTTCCAAGCTCATACTCACAGATGAAATATCGCGATGTAAAGGGAAAAGCCAAGATATACCCAATCAATGAACAGTAGTTTCATGGATACCAAGTTCCTCACGGAATGTTTATATCACCAGTCTGGGTATAAGAGTTCTTGTAACCTGGTCAGCCTAAGTGCCTGTCTAGGGGCCTCCTTAGGTCAGTGTAATCAAAGGTGGTATTGCCAACTTGCACAAGTGGGAGTCTGTTAGGAATTATGTGCAGAGTTGACAAACCAAGCGATTATATATCCAATGTTACGAGACACTTGAGGGTCACACCTGTGAGGACCTATAAGTCGAACAAGTTAGATGAAACCCCGAAATGGAGAGTTAGGATTTATAATAGTGTATTATAAATCAATTGGGTAATTACAGTCAGAATTACCAAAGTTGGAGGATCATTAATTAATTAGGATATTATATATTTATTAGATAAATAAATATATAATAATTAATTAATAAGGTTTTTATATATATTAGATAAATATATATAATCATAATTATCGTATGCAAATTCTTTTCCAGCTAATTAAAAAGGAAAAAGGATTAGAGATAATTATAAAAGGAAACTGAATCTTATACAAACTGTATTTTTCCTCCATATAAATAAGGCTTATGGGTTAAGGAAAAATCTAAGCTTTTCAGCTAAGAAAACAGTTTCAGTCTCCCTCCTCCTCCCTCTCTCAAACCGGTGCAAAACACACCCCCCCGGTCGGTTTTTCGGTTTTGATTGTTCGGGTTTCATAAAGTTCAACTAGAAGAACGTTCGTTGGTCGATCACCGGTGGACTAAATCTCAAGCAATCCAGGTAAATTGATCTAACCTGATCTTTTAGGTTTAGAGCTATAAACGATTAAAATCATTAGGCTTTAATGGGTTTTTAGCTTTTATCGCTTCCGCATGATTAGATCGGAAACATCGAGTTTTCTGATCACGTGGGTTTTAACAGTTTGTTTTAAACCTATGAGATATATCAAACCAGCGAGGTTTGATAGATCTGTGTGAATCCTCGAGTCAGTTTGATCCGAGGATACCCACAAAAACCCAACAACTGCGTCCTGATAAACCTAAATGAATTGAAAGTCTAAACTGCGTTCAGTTAAGTCTAAATGAATTAGTATAAACTGCGTCCTGATAAGCCTAAATGAACTAAAACTGTAAATTGCGTTAAGATAAATCTAATGAATTGAAATTGTATAATGCGTCCAGATAAGCCGAAATAAATTGAAGGTGTAAATTGCATCAAAATACATGTTTAGACGGGAAAATACTGATTCTGGCTCATCAAAGGACGACATGTGGCAACCCAATTATTTATTTATTTATTATATATAGATTAGTTGTTTAATTTTACTTTTTATTATTCATTTTTTCATTTTTAACATACATAATCCTATCTTAAATAATATATAATTCAAAAATATGTTTTTATTTACTTTTTTACAAGTTATACTTTTATAATCGTCTCATAAATGTCTATAAATGAGTTAATATGGAATATTTTTTTTATCTAATTTGTTATGGGTTTGAAAACTCTATCATTTAACCAACATTTTTCATTTTTTTGATCAATTGACCTTGCATCTTTTTTGGAAGGGTGTCCGGGCCATAGCCCGACTAATCCCCGGCAATTTTGGAGGTTAAACATGACCCTACTTAAATGTCCCTAGGCATGCACACGAGAAACCTCGAACTCGGTTAGGGCGCTATGAACCCCCGAGCGATAACCAATCCGCCACACCACTGTTGACGACCTTGCATTTTTTACAACCTATATCCGACTAATTAGAAACCCATAAAACCATAAAATTAGAATCGAATGATAGAGAACTAAACCGATACGAAACGAGATTATTTATATTGAAGCTCTCAATAGCTTAATTAAGATGTTTTGCATCACATCGTATGCTAGGTAACTAATATAACTTATTATAAATAAGAAATAAAAGTAAAAAGATTGAATTAAGATGCATGGACTGTTATTATCTTAACAAATTTAATTCAAATTTTTTAGTAAAACTGGTATAGATATTGGATGAGTTGGTTTATGATGATTTAAGTTGAGAAACGATTAAAGCGGGATGAAGGGGTTGGTCAATATTCGCTGGCGGGTTAAGCGGTCGTCCATGCATTCAGCGATAATTT
Source organism: Centaurea solstitialis (assembly GCA_030169165.1). Classification (NCBI taxonomy): domain Eukaryota; kingdom Viridiplantae; phylum Streptophyta; class Magnoliopsida; order Asterales; family Asteraceae; genus Centaurea; species Centaurea solstitialis. The sequence goes on from CM058041.1 coordinate 93,920,476, forward strand.
CTCTTCACCTTTCTTTCATTTCATCATCATCTCTCTAAAAACCCTCTTTCCCTTCACTCTTTCTTCCCAACCATCCTCTCTCTCTATACCTTCTTCCTTTATCACCCATCATCATCATAATCTCTTCTCTTCTCTTCTAGGTATATATAATTTATCAAATCTCATTTTGCTCTTATATATATAATCAATATTGCCATTGTGATTCTTGTTACTCTTTGTGAAGATTTGAATTTTATATACACTCATGCATGTACATGTCTTTGTGATATGGTGTTCTTATATATTGATAATTCCTAATAGATTTGATTTTCTCATATTTTTATGTATGATTAAGATGTGTTATGGTTAATGTTGTACTTTTTGGATTTATGTGTTGTTGATTGATGTGAATCAAATAAATCTATTTTTAACATTTTCATCAATTGGTCCCATTTTCATCATAAAGACAACATTTCTTGTGGCTTTTGTCCTTGTTGAATCATTTTAAGATTGTAAGGAGAGCAAGTAATGAAACCGACACTTTTTTCGAGCTAGAAGCTGATTGGAAACTTAGACAATGGGAAAAAGATATAAGAGTTACGCGTTGTTCGTTTTTTAATAGGTTTGAAGTCCCAAATCTAAATTCATATCTAAAAAATAAGATGTGATGGTATATGGTAGGAGGTTTTCAGACATTTTCTTAAAAATAAAACAAACGGCCTTAAGTCTGCAAACCTCTTAATTTCCAGATTTAAGAGGTTTTAAGAGGTAACTTTTAAAAAACAAACGACCACTTAGGCTTTGTTTTGGTTGGTTTCATCGAAACCTAATGTTTGAAGCTATCTATATGAACTAATTTGTCAATGCAGATAAGAAAGGTTTTTGCTTATAAGGGTTTTTTCATTAATGCAAAAAAGCATGTTTTGTAATTGAGAGTGGCAGCTGGTAGTGAAAAGCCTGGCTTGCTGCATAAAGAACCCCTTAAAAGCTTACCCAATAAGCCACCTTCTATGTCATTAAGCTATTACCAAACAGTCATGTAAGCTCATTAGCTGCTAACAAACAAACAGTTATACATATAGTTTTCAGAATGTAGTAGTAAAAAACTATTTTACATGACAGAAAAAGTATATATGACTCTAGTTTTAGAAATTGATGTAGTGACCTTACTAAAAATGTCATTTTGTAAACCATCTTCATTTGTGAATCTTACTATTTACTTGCCAATTAAGGGATCTTCAGTATTTCTAAGAGGTTTATTTACATGTACATTTTAAGGTAGTCATGATTGATCAAGCACAACATCCAAGTGTATCCCAGAAGCTAGCTGGGAGTCTTTTTGGATCAAACATGATGCAGTTCCATGCTTGTGAAACCGCTTTACAGCAGCCACATATCTATCGAAGGCATTTTGGCAATCAAACCTACACAGATTCTGCCTTTCGATCTCCGATTTCCATCCATGCCCCATCAGAAAAAGGGTTTGCAGGATTCGCCATTGATTTTCTTATGGGTGGTGTATCTGCAGCCGTATCAAAAACAGCCGCTGCTCCCATTGAACGCGTTAAGCTCTTGATTCAGAACCAGGATGAGATGATTAAGGCCGGTAGGTTGTCTGAACCGTACAAAGGCATTGGTGATTGCTTTGGTCGAACCATCAAAGAAGAAGGTCTTGTTTCGTTGTGGAGAGGAAACACCGCAAATGTCATCCGTTACTTCCCGACCCAGGCTAGTAATCTTTAAATCTTGATGACTTGATTGATATATATTCGCTCAGTCCCAAAATAAATATCCATAGTGAAAAGGTACATAGTTTTGAAAACATGTGATTGTGACACTTTTTAATTGATTATGACAATTTTACTGAATTTCTACATGTCACATTGAAGGGTAGAACCGCAAAGTAGGCCCTTCATAGTTTCATTAAGGGGCAATCTCTTAATCATTCAGAGGTGAATCTTGTTTGCTGGAAAAAAGTTTGCCTCTTTGTTGTTCTAAAACCCTGTGAATGATTTTGTATCTTGGGCTTCCTTAACCGGTAAGAGTCATAAGCATATTTCATTTTTGCACTATATCATAAGAGCCTCTTAATCATTCAGACCGCTTAATCATCCTACATCAAGCCATTCAGCAACCACCAAATAACTTAGTGTCAAAATGGGCTTTTTCTTTTACTACAAACTAAAATAGAAATGTGGATACTTATTTTGAGACAGAAGGATTGATTCTCAAGATCGTGTTCTTATTTTATTTTGGAAATCTAGGCCTTGAACTTTGCATTCAAAGATTACTTCAAGAGGTTTTTAACTTCAAGAAAGATAGAGATGGGTATTGGAAATGGTTTGCTGGCAATTTGGCATCTGGAGGTGCAGCTGGTGCTTCTTCCCTGTTTTTTGTGTATTCTCTCGACTACGCGAGAACCCGTTTGGCGAACGATGCCAAGGCTGCAAAGAAGGGCGGAGGAGGAAGACAGTTCAATGGTTTGATCGATGTCTACAAGAAGACGCTCGCAACCGATGGTATCGCTGGACTTTATCGTGGGTTTAACATTTCGTGTGTTGGAATTATCGTCTATCGTGGTTTGTACTTTGGATTGTACGATTCTTTGAAGCCCGTCGTCCTCACTGGAGACTTGCAGGTAATTATGGTAGAAAGTAGAAACCCAAATTACATACCGATATTGTCCAATTTGTTAGAGTTCATTTCTTGGATCATTTACGGTGGTTCTTCATATTCTCATATGGTATCATAGCCAACGTCTACCATCCGAAGGACATGATACTCCAACTCCTTAAAGGGCAATTTGGTCTTTTTGCCTTATGATTATTTCTTTTAAGGGAAATTGGCTCAAATAGCCCTTCTACACACCCAAATTGATCCACTAGTAAATCATTGTCCACTTTTACCCAAATGTTATTAAAGGATCTGCTTAATTTTTCTTTTAAAAAAATTATTTGGGTTTGCAAATTGCGGATCTAGGTCCGTAAAAAAAGATTTAGGGAAAATTGATCAAAAAAATTTTTTGTGTCTTTTAGCCATAGGTCCGCAAATTGTGGACCTATATTGATCTGATCAATTTTTCTTAAAAAAATTATTTGGGTCTGCAAATTGCGGCCTATATTGATCATGTCAATTTTCCTTTAAAAAAAAATTATTTGGGTCCGCAAATTAGGGACTTGATATTGCCAACGAAATGACATTTGGGTAAAAGTGGAAAAAGATTATGCTAGAAACTAATTTGGATGTGTGTTTGGCTAATATGAGTCAATTTTCCTTTTTTCTACACTTTATACCCATTTGGGGTGCCCCATGAGATAAAAAAAATGCGACTTTAACATAAATCTTGATCATCACGTGTTGTGTTTTTGGGATATATGCATTTTTCAGGATAGTTTCTTTGCTAGCTTTGCACTTGGTTGGGTGATCACGAATGGTGCTGGACTTGCATCGTACCCAATCGACACAGTGCGTAGAAGAATGATGATGACATCTGGGGAGGCGGTCAAGTACAAGGGTTCCATGGACGCGTTGAGTCAGATCCTGAAGAACGAGGGCGCAAAGTCTCTGTTCAAGGGTGCCGGTGCCAACATTCTCCGAGCCATTGCGGGGGCCGGTGTGCTCTCCGGTTACGACAAGTTGCAGCTGCTCATCTTCGGCAAGAAGTACGGATCCGGTGGTGCTTAACTAATTAAGCTTTGGACGTTTGAACCGTGACCAAGAGTTTAAAAATGATTTTTGAAAGTTTTATTTTATAATAGTTTTTAATAAATGACTGATTACTACTATTCATGCTCAACAACGGTTGTTGCAAACTATTTTGCCTTTCTTTCTTTCTTTCTTTTTTTAATTATATTTTGATACATCTTGTACTACATTATTTTGTGGCATGGTTATTGCGAATGCATGGACACGACTTTATAAGTTTTTATGGTTTGTTGTTTGTTTGTTTTCTTAATCGGTTTGATAGGTTTGATGACTTGTGAGTTGGGTCGTTGTGGAATGTGTGTTTTTAGCTCAACTTTTAAGTAATACGTACCGAAGGAGAGAAACAATCGATGATGTATCTGTTGTCCACATTGTCCATCTTACTACATATACGTCTGTTTAGGTATGTAAATGAACTGAATATTTTGCTAATCATTAATTTTGTGGAGTATTTGCATATGATTGTTTATTTGATAAATAAGTGAACATGAACAAGATTTTTAGTACGAACACCAATATTGATGTTTGCGAATATTCGGTTATGGGCTCGTTAATGTTCACTCGAGTTTCAAGATCATCTATGTAATAAAATATAGAGTGAACTAGAATGTTCTATATCCTTCACGGGTTATTCATCAAGAATGATGTATCATGCATTATGAACTTGAATTATTCATTATAAATAGTGAATCAATTTAACATGATCGTGTTTTATGCATCATGAATGTTGTATTATTCATCACGAATAATTGATGAACGTGATAGGTTACGGTTTTACACATACAACCACACTATCAATCGATAGGTTTTTGATTGGTCTTAATGAAAATGAAAGCAATAGGTTATACGTTATAGTTTTGACATAAGGGTTGTGGTGTATTCATAGCCAGTCTTAGGGGGATGTGGTGGAATATCCCATATGCCCAGGATTTAATTTGAGACATCCATAACAATTGTGGTCACTGAGTTTATCAGGGCTGATGTTTTACGGCTATAATTTGTAAAGATTAGTCTGGGTATAGCCCTAGAGGCCTATACACCTTTCCAAAAAAAAAAACACACCAAGTCAATTGATGGGTTCTTGATTAGTCTCAATTGACCTCGATTAGTTTTGTTTGGTCTCATTTGCCGATTTGTTTCAAGGGGTTTCTGATTTGTCATAATAAAAGTTGAAATGTTGTTGGTTATGGTTTTACACACAAAAATACATAAGGCCATCCTTAGCCATGTCGGTACCGAGTCGGTACCGAGTCGGTACCGAGTCGGTACCGACCATTTGCCGACGGTAACACCGCCAATGATGGCCGGTAGAGAACCGGCAGTGGAGAGCATCGGTGGTAGGCTGCCGATTGAAGAAAACTTAATACCCCACCCCCCTATACCCCCTCCCCTCTCTATCTCTCTCTTCTCCCTCTCTCTCTCTCTCTCTTCTTTTTCTATTTTTTTTTCAATTAATTACAAGGGTATGGTATTGGTATGGTTAAGGATGGATTGATATGGTGTTGGTAAGGTGTTGGTAAAGCTGATGTGGCGCTGAGGTGGCAACAGAAATGAGGGGTATGAGGGGTACGGTTAAGGATGGCCTAATAAGTCAATGGGAGATGATCCCTACACAACACTTTTTGGTTATCCACAACAATTTTAGGTAAATAGACAACTTTACCCTTTTTTTTTAGCTCATTTTTCAGTTACCCCCTCCCCCTACACGATCAACAACACCACCAACCACCAGCAAGTTACTCAAAATCCAAACCGCCGGCCACCACCAATCTCCGGCCAACACCAATAACAAGTCATGCAACACCACCAGCAAGTCACTCGAAAAATGGATGGTTAGAAAGGGTAAATTTTCGCTCGGGCGGGTTTTCCGGCGGGTCGGGTTGCTAAACAACAATGTGGATTCTGTTGGCTTTCTCCGCTTCGAGTGAACTCCTCCGGCGAGGTCACATCGACGGTGGTACGGCGATGTCTCCGTCGGATCTCTGTGGACGGTGGCAGACAACGAATCACGGAGGCGGACCATATCACCATAGGATCCACGACTTGTCTGGATCTAGATCTGAATCTGGGTTCGAATTCCACCATTTTTTCCGGCGAAAACCCTAGCTTTGATGGCCGGCGAAACCTTTTCTTCCCGATCGAATTCCAAAACAATCGTATCAAACTTTAAGTTAACTTCCAAATTCGGACATCCGCCTCTTCGATTTCCCAAAATCTTGACGAAAACCAAGAAAAATCGAGTCGGCGGTGGTCATGTCGACGATGATACGGCGGTGGTCACGTCGGCGATGGTGCGTCGACGGCGGCGCTTTCTCCACCTTCGGAGGCTTCAACTCTTTCTCCTCCGGCGGTATCGGAGGTCACGAGATCAGCTGCTGCTGTGGTCGCCGGAGGCGGCGAACAGCTCTCTCTCTCTCTCTCTCTTATATGCCGCTGCTTTTCGTTGGAGAGCTGTTCGCCGGAGATTACCTACTCTTCGCCGGAGAGGTTGGTTGCGTGGCTCGCCGGAGTACTGTACTGTTGTGTTACTCCCTTTCTCTCTCTTATGTTTTTGTTTTTGGGGAAACTGAAAGGGTTGTAAAAAAGGTGAATTAAAAAGAAAAGAGGGGTGATATTGTCTATTTACATTAAATTGTTGTGAATTGTTAAAAGGTGTTGTGTAAGGATCACTACCCTAAATCAATTGATAGGTTCTGGAGAGTCTAGATTGAAAATGAAATTGGTAGATTTTGGGTTGATAGATTCTTGATTAGTCTACGTGGATCTCAATAGATTTTGATGTGTTAATGTGATGAAGCACATGATGCCAACTTTATGGACTTAGAGCATCTCCAAGAGCTTTGCTATATTTTTTCTAAATTAGAGAATAAGAGATCAAAATTTCTAAAATTTTATTTTTTGATCTCCAACAGCATTGCTATTTTAGAGGCTTTATCATCATTTATATTATTAAAATATACATTATATTTATTATCCCAATAAACTTTTTAAAAACTTTTAAAAAATAAATTATGTCATTGGTGGAATGCATTAAAAATATGTTTCTCTCTCATCATTTAGAAGTTTTGGAGAAATCTCTATATTTAGAGAAAATCCTAAAATTTTCTATTTTAGCAATTGGTTTAGCAATGCTGTTGGAGCAACTTAGGAAGAAAAAACTCACTTTTTTCTATTTTAGCAATGCTGTTGGAGATGCTCTTACGGTGTTGAAGAAACTGTTTTCTAGTTACATATTTACGGTGTTGAAGAAACTATTTTCGGGTTACATATTTAACGTTGTGTTCTCGAAACCTTTTTTGTGAAGGAAAGGGAAGGAAAGTGAGGGAAATGGGAGGAAAGCAAAAAAAACTCGTGTTCTCGAAAAAAATTAAGAAGGAAAGAAAAGGAGAGGGAAGGAAAGGGGAGGAAAGTAAAAAAATCATCGTGTTCTCGAAACTTTTTTATGAAGGAAAGGAAGAGGAGAGGAAAGAAAATAAGGATGGGTTTCCTTCCAAAACTTTCCTCCCATATTTGGACGGAAAGCTAAGGAAAGAAACTTTCTTTTCCTTTCTTTTCTTTTCTTTTCATTCCATTTTCGAGAACACAAATAAAAAATTTATTTTCTTTTCCTTTCTTTTTCTCTTCTTTTCCTTCTCTTTCTTTTCTTTTCCTTTCCTTTCCTTTCCTTTCCTTTCCTTTCCTTTCCCTCATTTTTTCGATAACACAGCGTAGTGTTGAATATGTAACAACATATTGAACCAAACTCAAAAGTTAATAAGCCAACCGACTAACGACTCTATACGTTATACAACAAGGGTAGGTGATGTAATTTGCACAACTAAACCCCCAAAACAAAACCTTGCCAAAACCCCAAACGGAACACGAAAATGGCCCTCCGCCAACTCCGCCGTACACTCACCACCACCACCGCCACCACCACCAAACTCCCAATACTCTACAACTCCACCACCACCTCCGACGGCGATGCCGTCACGCTCCAGCTACTCTCATGGGGACGAGGCTCTTCAGGCCAGCTCGGCAATGGCACAGAAGAATCCCAACTCTACCCTTCTCCCATTTCATCCCTCCTTCTCCCTCCTCTCTCTTTCCGTCTACCTCCATCCACCACCTCTGATAACATCAATCAACACCAATTGGAAGTTGGCATTACCTGTGGATTGTTCCATTCTGCTCTGTTAATCGATGGGAGATTATGGATTTGGGGAAAAGGCGACGGTGGTCGCCTAGGGTTTGGCCATGAAAATTCTGTTTTCCGTCCGACTGTGAACCCTAACTTGCAATCGGTTCGAAGTATTGCTCTCGGTGGCCTTCATTCCATCGCGCTTGATTCTATTGGTCAAGTGTTCTCATGGTCAGTTATTTCATCCATAACTTTATAAGCACTTATTTGATTTCAGATAAACTTATATGCAATCCCTATGAGATATAGGATTAACATTCTCATCCAATTCATATGAACTAACATTTTAATCTATAAGAATTTAATTGGGCATAAACATATAATGGAATATGCTTTTTGGGAGAAGATTTTATATAAGTTAAGTCATTGTAAAATGACAAACATTACTTTATGCTTGTATATCATACTGACTTGACCTATTTACTATTTCTAACCCACTTATTTATCAAATTCAAGATATTAGTAATACACTTGCATATGATAAGAAATATGGTATATGTAACTGGTTGCTAGAAGAAGTGCCTTATTACCATTAAACAACTTTCCGATAACATTTTGCATCCCCAATTTGCACACTGTTAACAACATAAGATAATTGTAAATAAATCTTCCCCTGGACAAATATAAGAAACCACATCGGACAGTTGTTTAGTGCAAGGGAAAAAATCTTGATGTCAAACAAATATAAGAAGCCTTTTGGTGATCCGGTTGCTAGTTTATGCTTCACAATTGCAAATGCCAATTGGTAAAGATTGTTAAATGAAAAAATGAAGACATCAAGATAAGATTGAATAGAAGAAAAAATATTTGCTTTATTTTTGGATTTTTCCCTCATAATCTAGTAGCTTTAGAACACATCAAAACATGTACGAAGAAGTAAAAGCTACATGACTTTTGAACGCCTGAAATTTTCCATGGTCCACCAATAACAGCATTGTTCCATCCTTTGAGATAGATGTGTAAAAGCATGATCTTACAATAAATATAACGTATGATGGTCGTAATGGTGCAACACTTTAGGCCCACGTCTGTTGAAAGTTGTCTGTAATCCGAATTCCGAAGAAAATTATTTGCTAATGTTGTTTCTCAGCATGTAACTAATTCAATACGATTAACCGATAAATAAATCAGAGTTTCAATTCAAGGTTGTTTGCTGAGCAAATTGAAACTCAATTACAAATACTTGGGATGAGACATTACTCTATAGTCGATAAGTTGAATGGCATATGAATATATGATATAGTTTTGAGAACTTTTTGGAAAATATAATTGGAGAACTTGGATGAGATATTATCCTATAGTCGACATATTTCAATTCAAATTTAATTATAGGACACAACTTCCATCTGAAAGTGGATGTATAATACTTGGAGATTATTAGTTTTTGTTGGATTGCATTGTATCTAAGAAAATTGTATAGTTTCTTATTTCATGATTTGGAGATGTGACAGGGTGGTGTATCTTCCTTGTGCAAAAGCATTTTCTCATATGAGTTTATTATGGTTTTGTTTCCATAATTAATGTTCTTTTTACCATTTATAATGAAGTTTACAGGGGTTATGGTGGGTTTGGTGCTCTTGGCCATTCTGTTTATACTAGAGAACTCTCTCCAAAAAGAGTAGAAGGCAGTTGGGAGGGACAGATTTCTCAAATCGCAACTAGTGGCACACATACTGCTGCTATAACTGAAGCAGGTGTGGTTTCTTTTTTCTGACATTTTGTATCAACAAATAGTTTCTCATATTAGCTACGGGAATATTTGCTTGAGCTTCCTCGGCTAGTGGGAATAATGTGAATATACGTTTATATATTCCTATGTGTGGTTTGTTATTGTTATTATAATTTTTTTTTAATTTCTAATCTGTTTGATTATTTTACCTTATTTTATTCAGTCATTGATAGTGTTAAAAAGGTAGGTAAAGAATTAGCAAAGACAAGTTTTTTTGTTTTCATGGATGTGTTGCTTTACTGTACTCTATAACATGAATTTCAGGTTAGGTGGCGTTGGTGCTTGCAAGTAAATTGGCTCTTGACTCATGATGAAAATGTGTCAATAAGAATAAACCCTTTAATTATTTGGCAAGATGCACCCGCAAAATATTAAAGTTGCAACATGGAAGTTGTTATTTTGGCTTCCGCTATTTTATTTGAATCTTTTAAAGGTTATGATTCTTTCATGACCTTAGGGAATATATGATAACTTAATTGACTCACATTTGTTGTTGCTTACATGTTCAATGTAGGTCAGCTTTATACTTGGGGACGAGATGAAGGGGAAGGCAGACTTGGCCTTGGTCCTAACCGTGGTCCAAATGAAGTCGGTGGACTTAGCATACCTTCCAAAGTGAAAGCATTACCTGTGCCTGTGGTTTCAGTTGCATGTGGTGGGTTTTTCACAACAGTGATTACCAATGATGGCCAATTGTGGAATTGGGGTGGTAAGAAATTGACGATGCTTTTTGCGTATCTATCTAATGAATGTTGAAACAATTAGGGTTGTAACGTGTCTTTTTAACTTACTTTTCTAATTCGTGGCTAATATAACTAACATTGCTCGAGTTGGGGTAAAAATATTAATCATCCTCAACATGCTTCAGTTATCGCCAATCTGATTTATCATAGAGTTTTAGTTAGTGGTGGGCTGGTGGCACCATTTGACTATAAGAAACGAAGATACAAATATTTTTCACGAAATCACCTTCGGTTTATTGGTTAGTTCCTTGCTTTTCAATCTAGGTATTTCACATTCAGCAAAGCCTTTAAATAGCTAAAGATTCAGGAGACTGTTAGGAAGAATGGGTTCTATGCATATGTAGAAAGCCCATTTGTCTAGTATTTATAGCGAATTTGATCTTCTTGAGGTATCTAAAGGCCTCTGCATATCCTTTAGAAGAAGTTTCCCAGTAAGAAACCAACGTGCACATTGGAATAATGAGGTCTAGGACATACTTCCTTTGAGATAAGAATAGTCATTAAAAGCACGGAGCTTGTTAATATTGATACAACCAGAATAATTAATCTAGCTTGTCAATGGCATAATAATACTGAATAACTGTGATCACTCTGAGTAGGACGAAACTGCCCAATGAACCTCATAGAATCGTCCAAACTTGGGCAATTGCTTTATTCTATATAACGAATGGCATAGGTGGAAACTGATGTACACCAGAAGAAATCGGTCGGTTGTACATTGATTACAAACAGAAAAACGGTAGTCGCAGGCTTTCGAGAGGCCTGGTCTCTCCCAAATTGGTTTCCCAACCAAAACAGAATGACTAAACAAACAGCCCTGCTCTCTTATTTAAACTATCCCAGCCCAACTACCTGACTACCAATAATATTAACTCGTTGACCTATCATCAGGGCATAACAGAAACAAGCCCAAAAGCTAATCTATGTACCATATCCTCAAGCACACCATTGAGAAAGCATTCTTGATATTCATTGATGTAGAGCCTAGTGGTGAAATACATATAGATGCGAACCGAAGACATCTTGGTCACATGATATCTCTTCATAGAAAATAACTTAATAAGCCTGAGAGTACCCTTTAGCAAACAAGCAAGGCTTGAGCCAAGGTAGGCAGCCATTACAGTGTAAGTTTACCATACATAAAAGCATCTAGAGCCACATAAACATATTTAAGTTGAATTTTTGAGGGATAAAATACACAATTATACATATTCAGACGTTTGTCACTTTACAAAAACAAACAATCTTATTGATTCACATTTAAGATTTCAGCACCACCTTTTAGAAATCAGAATTGAAATTAGACTTGAGACTTCAGCACCTCTTAAAAAACAAATGCCACCTTATATTTTCAATGTGGTTACCATCAACCTCCAAGTTGGTGCTTTTTGTAAATTTGCTTCTCCTATTTACAAAAATCATTTCTTTGCTGAAATATTGACGTTCTAAATGAGTAAAATTCATGATCGTTTCCCTGTTATATATATGTGTGCTGTGTGCATGAGTGTATATATAGGGTTGGATTCAAACCAAAACAGGATCAAAGAGAACACCTATATCACATGTGTTTTTTGTTGAAATTACATGCGATTAAGGAACACGATCAACACAGGGTGGTGTGGGTGACTTGGCCCTCGACCGGCGAAGGTCTCCTGGTTCTCTGCTATAGAAGTAAAGAATCACATGTGATATAGGTGTTCTCGTGTTTTCTTTTATTTGAACCCTACTCTCATTTGAACATTTCTATCTACATATACATACATTGAATTGTTGTCTTTTGTAAAGTTGGTAATGTTTGAAGTTTAAATTTTAAAAACTTCACTCTTACTAGTTAGTTCAACCTTATGGTCTTGTTTGCATTCCAACTAGAATGATATCATACTTTAACCCTTTGGTTGGTCTTTTTCATGCAGCAAATTCAAACAATGAGCTTGGAAGAGGTAATAGAGTGGGTGGTTGGAAGCCTCAACCTATTCCCGGTCTTGAGGGCGTTCGTATTCTTCAAATAGCAAGTGGTGGATATCACTCTCTTGCTTTAACTGGTATGCCAAATGCAGAGTTATCCGATTTTTATCTAGGATAAAAAAATTGCAACTACTGTTATATAACACTGATATTATTTTTGTTTGATTTGGAAGATGAAGGTCGAGTACTGTCTTGGGGCTACGGTGGACATGGACAGTTGGGGCACTTTTCTACCCAAAATCAACCTGTTCCATCTGTTATCGAGTCTCTAGCTTCTGAGAAAGTCGTCTATATTGCTTGTGGAGGTTCTTCATCAGCTGCTGTAACTGGTAAACCATGCTGCATTCTTTATTATCTGTTCTTGGGGATTTATATATAACATAAAAGTTTGTTGATTTCATACCTAGGAACTTTGAAAGGAGCTTAGTATAGTTTTAGATCAAGGTGGCAGTCTTTACCAGCATAGTATACATTAAGAATTATTATGACAAATGATAACAAAATATCGATTGAAAGATACAGTGAAATGTGTTTGCCATTGGATAAGATTAGACTTAGTTGACTTTTGGGACCATAGCAATTGACTTTTTTGTTGCATATAGTCGTTGTTCTTGAGAAAATAGGAAGTACCACTAGACTTTGCAAAGATGAGTGAATTGGACAGAAGGTGCCAAAGTATGATGGTTTTTTGGATTCATATTTCCATTATTTGTCAAAATTTCTTTGTTATTGCAAAGGGAAAAATGCATCAAAAATATGATGAAGTTTGCTTTGGTTTCTATTTAGTGTGACGGAGCATTTTCCTCTCTATCAATGTTGTGAGGTTTCATAATTTTCTACTTTACCCATTTTGACGACTAACTTGGTGATTTTGTAACATTTAATAATGTGGTTGTCAATTTTTATCATTTACTTTGTCTTAACCCTTGCATCAACATTTTTTAAATGGGTATGCACATCATCAAATGTTACAAGGTCAGTAAGTTACTAGTCAAAATGGGTACAAAATAGGGAATTTTTTGGAAGTTCATTACATCGATTGAGAAGAAAAATTATTATACGTTACACTAAACCAGATCAAACTTTGTTGCATTTTTACACATTTTCCATTTGTTGCAAACCAGATTGCTTTCTTATTGTACATTTTAGAAAGAACGATGGCTAGTTTGTGAATAAAAACCAAGCATAATGGTACAAAAAGCAGGTCATGGTTGATAAAATTTAACTCCTGCCACAACTTGTTTATTCTGTCTATTTGCTCTACAAATTTAGAGACTGATTTTGGTATGTGTAAAGTGACCAGCATTTTTCTTGGCATATGCAGATAAAGGTGAGTTGTACATGTGGGGAAATGCAAAAGATGGTCAATTAGGAGTTCCGGGTGTGCCTGAGATACAACCTTTTCCGATACAAGTTAAATTCCTTATGGATGATGATGGTTTGGGTTCCCACAAGGTTCTCTCAGTGGCCATTGGCGCGTCGCATGCTCTTTGCTTGGTTTCAAGGTCAAGTGATTCAAGTTCAGAGCTCTAAGTATTATTATGTTCATCCAATTCACAAAATAGCTCGACCATCAAGACGTTTTTACGTTTTGTTACGTCTTTTGTCTACGCCTTTTCGGCAACATAATACCTCAGTTGTGGTCGTTGTTTACGGCAAACTTCTTAAAAGGGAATTCGTCTGGGAGAGAAGTGATTTTGGTACATTTTGTAACATTTGTCGTTAGGAAAAGAAAAGAAAAGAAAAAGAATGATAGTAAGTTAGTAACAGGGTTTGTAGTGAAAAATAAACAGCTTTTTTGAATTTATTGTTTTTAAAGTAATCGACTTTTAAAAAATTGTGTCAAATGAGGTTTTTTGGCTCTGTGTTACGGGAAGAGGGGAGGTTATAAAAAAACAACATAATTTAACAAAATGGAATTGAAATATAATATAAAATTGATAGTTTAGTTATTGCACAAGTGACAATTTGGCAGTTGCCGAACAATTTGGTGCAAGATAATTAAGTGGTCATAATCACTAAGAGAAGCTTATAATATAATGCAAAATGAAATATGGTTGTTTGGTAATTGTTAAGAATGAAGTTAAGAACTGAATTGTTAAGGGAAGCTTAAGATTCAAAATTATTCCAAGGATCTTAGAACATTAAGTGAGAGGCTGTCTTTTAATAAAACTATTGATTTATCTTAATGCTCACTTTTGAATCTTTATCTAGCTCGAGTGAATCACAATCTACACCAAAAATGTTTGACGGCATTAAAATCATATTGTCAAAATTTTCAAGATTTCTTGACACTTTCAAGTTTCAAGGCCTAATTTGGGGAAAAGGATATCAAACATAAACCCCACCTCAGATTACACATAATTATTCTTAAATAACTTGAAAATATCATAGAAAAAACACAAAATTCCCAAAAAGGAAAACCTCTAGTTATTACAAGCTGATTCTAAATACATTGCCTTTTACTCTTTACTTAATAGTTACAACTTGCATCTATTATTGATTATGAAAAATTAGCCAAAATAGCTTATCTTGTCAATCAGCTTCATCTTTTGTCAATTTTGAAGTTGGATTCATATTTTAGATAAAGTTTACATAAAAGACAAGTACATACCCATTTAAAGTTTTCGTTTTAATATTTGTTTAAGTCTCAAGTCTTGTTCATAGTTATCATTTATCCTCAAGTTATATATAAGATATGATCTCAAGTCTTACAAATAACATGTTGTAACGTGCCATAACACGTTATAAGTCTTAGAGTGGAGCCATAGAAGTTAACATAACAACGAAGCCAAGCTTTAATGCCATAATGAATTATTTAAAACCATGATAATAAATATTATTCTTTTTTTTCAAAATATTCCATTTTAAAAATTCTTATTGATAACGTATGATAAAAGAGACCATTCCTTTCTGTGGTAATTATATTTAAAGATTTTTGTATTCTATTTTCTATTTTTTAGAAAAGATAGAGCGTGTTTTCCCTCCACTGTATACACTTTCCCGCCCTTTTACTCTGCCTGAAAACCCTAGATGATGAGATCTTACCTGATTTCATCCAAATCAGCTAATCCATAATAGCTAGGTTTTTGTTTTTCTCTTATAATTCCTTTAGTAGTTTCTATAGAAGGAAGTTAGCTCTTTTTCATCATCCACTCGTTAATCTGTGTTTATCTTTTCGATCTGTTGTTGTTGTTGTCGATTTTAACTCAAGAGAGGGTTGGGCTGATTGAAACCAGATAGATAGATTACCTTCAGAATCCTTCTTCTTCAGGTTAGGCTTTTTCTTTTTTTAATTCGGTATGGAATGGAATTTGCTGTTAATTGTTATGTGTTTGTTTGTATAAACTCAGTTTTCTGATGATTAGATTCTCTGCTTGCTAGTATTTCTAATGCTTCCATTTCCATTGCGTAATGGTATTAATTAACCTAAAAGTAATCACCTTCTTCATGGAGAACTGCTACATTTTGATTTTAGGTTGTTACTAGATAACTGTTACTAGAAGCTCTGAATCATAACCTTTCAGAACCAGAAGTTCTGAAGAAGACTCAGAGGATTCTGATTTCATACTTGCTACCAAAATATAAGGTTCTGACCAAGGTTTAGAAGGATTCTAGCATGTCTGCCCTGTACCCTACCCCCAATTTGCAATTTTCTCTAACATATTTATGTAGAACTTTCAGCTCTTGGGATGTCCTTGGAATTGTGAATATTATCAGCTTAGAAAGGATTAAGTAGAATGTTTGCCATGATAAGGCTTTAGTTATGCATTTGGGATTAAAATAAATTTTAAGAATAGTGATCCCCCAAGGGTCAGATAGTATGCACTGTGGAGCTCATTCGTAGAGAGATTCAGCCATGGTGATACTCACAGTGGGCTTTATCGGTTATCATTGTACCACACAATGGTTCTTACATTACACCTTCGTGTATCTGTCTTAGTACTTTCGCATACTTCAGCATCACTATATGATCAACCTGAATGCCATTCTGGAATCTTCTTTGAGTAACTCTGCAATTCTACTGTAACTGTTAGCAAACAGATTAAGGTTTTAGGAGGCACTGAAATGGCGGATCCATTTATGTATTTTCAGCAACCACATCAAGAGAACATATTATGCGTGTTAGACCGATGAAACCTCTTTAAGTTATAATTGATATATTTCTTTCCTTGCTCGCTATTTCAAGTATTCCTAAAGCAACTTACTATGAATTTATCAACCCATGTAATCTTAGTGCTGAATGTAATGAGAGTATCTAGAAGCATGTAACTTGCATAACAAGAAGATGAAATCATGGGTGCTTAGGTTCAGTTGAAAGGATTTGATATGTATCAGGGTTTTCTGTTATTTCAGGTTTTTAAATTGACAGCTGAACCAAATAAGCCGAAAATGGGGAAGACTGAATCTGGCTGCAGAGAAGGAGCAGAAGCAGTCCTAACAGTTCTCCCTAACTCATCAATCCCTATCACATATCACCCTCTCTTTGGTCCTCACGATGACCTACTTCTTCTTGAGCTTGATGAGAAGCTTCTCCCTGATGTCATCAACCAAAGGTAATAACTCCAACTGGTATTCTTATCTTTGTTTATCTGCAATATCTTCATGCTCAACCTTTTCTCGTACTTTGGACTCAGAATAAGCTTACGAGGACAGCCAGAAGAAGATGCAGTTCTCTGTACAGAGTCAAAAACTTATGCTATTAAGTTTGTAGGAACCTCAAATTCCGTATTCCTTGTACCCCCCTCAGATCAATTTGCAGTGAATGAAAGTCAACAAGATTCCAATGAGAAAGGTTTTGACAGTAATGCACCACATGCATCTGTCCTTAAGGTGGCACCTGGAACCATGGAGCTTGTTGAGGTTGCCCCCAGAATAGACAAACTTAAATTGCTTCTTTCGGAAAATCCATACAAATTTGACGAAGACTCCGAGATGTATGACTCTAGTTTGTATCGATGGGATGACCTTATTGACAGGGTTCAAGCGAGTGATGAAGAAATACGGTCTGCACTTCGAGTTATCTCAGCCGTAGAGATCAATGGGTATTGGAGAATTGTTGATGAGAAATACATGGATGGAATACTAACCATGCTTTTGAATAACACATTACTGAATGATTGGTCTTTGAATGCGCTTGACGAATATGAGGTTGTGGAAGCTTTGGTGAAGGACGGATATTCTAACGTGATTGCACGCCATTGTTTGGATGTATTTGGTAGTAAAACAGGTGAGGAAGGTGGGAAATATTTTTGGGAATTAGACAAGAGACGGGTCTGTGTGCATTTTGCCAGACAGATATTAGCATGCGGAAAGATGAAAATAGAAAACTTTATGGAGGAATGGATAAGAAAAGTCCCTGGAGGAATGGTGGCGAGTTTTGACATGTTGGAAGGGGAGGTGCTAGTAGAAAAGCTTGGAATCCAGTCTTTTGTCTATGCTTTTAGTGTTTCTTCTTTGCCGTCAGACCCTGCCAGTCGTTTCTCCAGGCTCTTCCAAGAACGATCCAAATGGGACTGGAAGGATCTACAGCCTTACATCAGGTCTCATAATTATGTTTCTTTGTGTGCTTTTGTTGCTTTTTCTTCACTAGATCTTGCTTTGAGTTTTGTATTGAAATGATCAATCATAAACATCAAACTGCATAATGAACACTAAATTTGGCAATATTAATCTCTAACACATGAATCTTGAAATGGGGTATTCTGAGTTGAGTGCGGACCTCTAAAGTGCATTGAAAGCACCTGTTTTCTTGTAGCAGAGTTTTGATAAATATGTAGTACTCACATCTTCTTGTTTGCATTTGTTATAGGGATCTAAGTGTTCCAGGACTTACTTCAGATGGTTTGCTTCTCAAATACACTAGGAGAACTCAGCCTACTGCTGATTCTGAGCCTGTTCTCACTGCAAGATGATTTGGTTAGTTCTCTTTTAAGTACCTAAATTTAGGGGTTCTTATTTTCAAGCTGCTAGCTCTTAAGACGGTTATTCTTGTAGCAAACATAACTAGTTTGATATTATTATTTTTTTAATATAGTGATATGTATATGCCGGGGTTTATTTGAATTGTCATGTTAACTAATATAGCTGAATTACAGTCATATTTTAAATCCAATCCTTGTATATTCCTTAGTGACTTAGGTCTTGTGTGTGAATCGAAACTACCTTATTTTTTGAGCTTATTGAAAAAGTCATATTGTTAACATGTGCATTTAGCTATTTAGGTCATTTTACGTTGTTATCTTAAACATATCAGCTAGTTTTGACCATACATGGCTGGTTTATTTGCTTAGAATGGACTTACTGCAAGCTTATCAGATAGTTTGCCAAAAATAGTCTTACTAGAAATGTTTTAACTGGCATATTGCAAAAGCTTATGCATTGTCATTAATAAGGAAAACTAGTTTCATTTTTTTAGTATGATGTGGACTTATCGCGGTTCAATGGGTATGTACGATGTTGTCTGCATGTGCCAGCGATAAATTTGATCAAGTTTTGTTACGTAAACATAATATATAATACTTGATGCATGCTCTACAACAAAAGTTGTTAGAGGAATGCATTTCTACATTGGATTTTCTAAATGTCATGATATGATGCCGCCATTCATCGGTCGCTTTGAATTGCAATCATAACTTAAAAACTTATGTGTTTGAATCCTACACATCTATGTTTACCGATGGATATTTAGGGAGTGTTTGGTTCGTAGAATCTTCTTTCAAAGATGGAATATGTCAATGGAATTCGACGACGTGTTTGGTTGGCAGTAATTGGAATGGATTCTGCTAAAAGAATTGAAACATGTAATGTACAACTGCAATTTGTTGAAGTATTGAAATTTGTTCTTAATAATCTACAAATGTTAGATAAAATTTGTTGTTTGCTATTAACACTTATGAAGCCATATGTGATTGGGGAGGCAATTTTGTGATTGCTATTAACTACTAACAGTTGAGCTATTTTGATGTCTTGACTTTAGGTTGATGCTACTACCTTTGTAATTTAGAGTAAGGTCTCGTTTGCTTTGTAGGGTTGGATTGGATTTGATTTCATTCCAATCTATGTTAGGTTTGAAAGATTTTGTAGATTTGAGATCCCACAAACGTATGTGGATGGTTGGTATTTCATGACATTTTATAGGATTGTTTAAGTTTAGACTTTAGGGAAAGACTGCAAAAAAAAAAAAAAAAAAAAATACAAGGAACATTTTGGTAACTGTTCATTTGGATTGCATCTCTTATTCTAACTCCATACAGGTTATTTTGCTTCCCGTTTTTCGACAACCATCCTGTTCTCCCTCGTCTATTTTTCTAGCAAATAACCTCCATCCCTCCCTCCCTCCCTAGTCTTTCCGAAAAATAACCAAGATGACACTATTCTCCAACGGCCTCCCTCCTCATCAACCATCTATGTCGTCGTAGGTCTCATCTTCTCCTCCATCTCCAACCATGCACTATAATCTTTACCTTGCTTTCAATTTTAAGAAACTACAAGGACACATAACCAGTGTGATTTTTTCCATTCATCAAAACACCGATTAAAGCAAGAAAATCGATGAGGGGCGCTGTCGGTGATCGATGAAGCAGCAAGAGGGGGGCCAACTTCTCTTAGTTGTTGTTTCTGACTGTTCTTTTTACCATTTTGGGTTCGTTTTTTTTTCTCAAATGTAAAAAACAAACCGAACGAGGTAAACTAGTAGAGGTTTTAACGGCGTGGCTATGTTCTTGAAAGTTGTTTGTGACTGTGAGGAAGATAGTGGGAATCAATAAATAGAACTAGGGTGCTTTTATGTTTGTTTAGAACGACAGTTTAGTCACTGTAGGTCCACAACATTAGAACATAAAGCAAACTCGTTCATCATATGTGTAAGATCATCAACATCCATCACTCTTAACCGTCTCATTCGAAAAACAAAAATAAAGAAAATCAACGGTCAAAAAGAAGGGAAACAAAATCAACATGAGTGGGAACCCGCTAAAACAGAACCAATTGTGTGAGGGAGAGGGGTGTGATGGTGTTCGCGCCAACCAGCAGCTGGTCAGCTGGTTGGATGCACATGGTCTAACAATTAAGAAGGCGAGGATGGAAGTGAAAGGGCTTGTTGTTTTTGTTTTTCTTTATTTATAAACAAAAGAAGAAAATGACTACGATGCCCCTTACTTAACTGAGTAAAAGTTAAGGAAGTTAATGAAATCATGCATGTAATTATTTTGTTTTAGGAACTCAAACCAAAATAATCAATAACCACATAAACGATGATTTGTAATTTATTTCGTATTTAAATGGATTAACATATATATCTAAGAAATGTCATTTTTATAAAACGTGCATTTTTTATTTCTTTGGATTTGACATACATCCCTTTTCTTGAACTTCTTTTGTTGCTTAACGAAATCAATTTTGATCATTAGTTGTTAAAAAGTAAAGTATTATTTTTCTTTTCTTAAACCTTTAATTTTACGATTTATTATTGGTGGCAATATAATAAAATATTCTCTTTCATAACAATCATTTTTTTAAGTTCTCCAAATTTGGTGACTTTTACAAGCCTTTTCTTTGAACGACAGATAACTCACGCACACGTTCAGACACGAAGTCGACGAGGTATTCGGAATTCATACATGCATCCGATTAATTCTCGATAACCATGAAATGAACCGACCCGAAAACCGACATATGGTCAAGGCATCACTACATGCTCCCCCCATGAATCGTACCCGGGTAGACATGAATGTCATCCATTGTCCTTCCCAATAATGTTTCCAACCACTAGGCTACTAATGCTTTGATCTTTAACAAGCTCTCTTATTTTGTACATTTCGAAGAATCTATTAAAGCAAAAAAATTTCCCCAAAGTCCCAAAATCTTCTTTTTTTTTCCCTTTGAATAATCTGTTGGAAATGTTTCAATCTACTACAATTGTCATATCTACTATCAAGCAAGAAAAGTTATGATTGTTCAAAATCTTTTTCTCGATCTAAAACTACAAATGTGATATGAATTATCCAAAATATTTGTCTATAATAGACGAAGATTTTACATGTGATCATGTCAACCCCATACATTATGGTAGTCTTAGTTACAAATGGAGTTATCCTTCTTCCTAGGCTATCCATTGAGATTCTACTATATTAGAGAAAAGTGCTACATTTTAGAGGCAAATTCCTGGTCACTCGACCATGACTGGTACCACACCATCTTCCTCAATTAGCCGGTTCACCAACTTTGATCCAACACTTGTTGTGGCAATATATGAAATCATTTATTCCTATCACTTTAGTATTAGAAAAAAGGTTTGTATCTTTCTTGAGCAGAGCTGTTTAAGATCCATGCCACTACGTACCAAGTTCTCGACCATATTGTCCCTATGAAAGATCCTCACTCGATCTTGCCTTATGCAAGCGTTTAGATGCTATTGTACAGGCAGCATGGATCTATGAAACAATCATCGGATCTACTACAAATCATACTAGTTTACATTGATAGATCTGAATAGCTCTGATACCACTTGATAGATCTGAATATCAATCCACCATGATTAAGAAGCTTCAATTTCAATCACAAATGTCACTTCTATTGATATGAACAATATGAACACAATACACACTCTCAACTTTCTCTCTCCTCTATCAAACTCTAGATCTGTCAGTTACGTATCACACAAAACTCTAAATTCTCTAACTTCTACAACTAACACAAAAGCTTTTATACCCCTAGGGTATTTACACTAAGCTCCCCTCAACTTTACAACAAATACAAAAACAAACCCAAACTTGAATACAACTATATTTTTAACCCTAACAATCTCCCCCTTTGTATTCAAGTTGGAAATAACCAACTAATACAAAACTTGTAAACATTTACAATCTTCTCAATCTTCACTTTATCAGAATCATCAACGAACAAAACTTTTCCGCATCAGAAATCTTCACGAAATACAGATAACCAACTTCAAAACTTCTCAAACGAATTTAACACGAGAATCTCTTGACTTTGAAGATCATCATCATTCTTCAGAAAAATTTCTCAACCTTTTCAAAGTAAACAATCTCCCCTTTATCAGCAAAAACGAATTATCTCCTTTGAATTATCAACTTTCAATAAGCTCATCTTGAATTAGAATTCACCAACTGATAACCACTTAAGTATCAATCTCCAGATATCTTCAATTATCAATCTTCAGAAAATAAACAACTCTTTTTCTCCATAAACTTCAAACTCTTTTCATCATCCAGAAACAACCTCTTTGATATCTTCAGTCTTCACTTGACTTTTCTTCAATGTCTTCAAATAATCAAAACTTTGACAACATGATTATCTTGATAAAACTTTTCATCTTGATCTTCCACTTAAGCACAAAATCTCTTCAGAACTTAACTTGAACTTTGAACAAATATCTTCAAGTACGTTGAAGAATCATCTTTCTTTGCTCTTTGAATCACCAAAACATTCACCAACTTTGATTATTTCTTGAACATTTCTCAAGCACTTCACCATGTACAAACATCACAAGAATTTCTCTTTCTTTCTGTATCATATCAAGACGTTATCATTTCTCTTTCTTTCTCCCCATTTCGCATTCTTTCTCCCCCTATTTGATGAAAAAATGATTTTATCATCAAATCACAATGTAGAAATGATTAATCTGCGAATCCACATAGCAACCAACTCTTTAGAAATGTTGTGATCAGTCACCATCCTTTTCCTTCCGAACCACCATCCAAAAATGTAAACCATCCGTCAATTCCAAAAGTTATCCGAATCTTTTCAAATTCAGACATAGAGTGGTAACCCTGAAACAACACATGAAACAGTTAAAATGCCTGTAAGTAGCACAAAGCCACTTAGTACAACGGATGTACTGTAGAAAGGGCTTTATCGACGTTCACCCCCCAGGACTTCCATTCAATCATTGAAATACCGGTGTATTTCTATGAATGTTGCGACAAAGAAACAAATTCCTTGTGTGCAAAGTGTTGAAAGAAGTAGCATAAAATGCTTTAAAAGGCTCAAAATAGTGAAAAACATATTCACTGACTCGATGTGCAAGAAATGAAGTTCGAAGGCAGGGCGGCTTCCTTCTGTTTCAATATCAACTTTCCGAATGAAAATCTGATAGATTATGTGCTGCGTCCCCGTGCAAAAATGAAACATTTTCTTGTTGAGAAGAAAATGAGTAGCTGGTGGGGTGTAATCGAGAGTCGGCATTGGGCTTTGCCTTGATTCAATATCAGTCACCAAAGAACGTGAACCGATAGATTATGTGGTTGCCCGGCTTAGAAATGGTTAGTGCAGAGTTTTAATTTTCTTTCAACTCTGTTCTCACACCCTCCAATTCTTTTAATCTTCCTCACTTCTAACCAAGCTCTCTTATTCCATTTTTTCCGCTCTAACACTATGAGAATAACTCAACCGGATGAGTTATCTCCCCCACTCTTTGATTGAGACCCTTCACCCCTCATTGCTCTCAAGGATAACTTCTTGGGTAGGGCTACCGGCGCTGGCAGTCCATAGAAGTTGTATAACCTCACTCCCCGTGAAATATGTTTCCTAAGCATGAAAAATCGATGATTCATCGGTTGAATCATATAGCCTTTGATAAAATTTGCTCAAAAGATATATAGAAACAAGACATGAGCAAAATGATATCTCCAAACACTTATATATATTGAATGCACATGAAAAACAAAGAATTGTTCGAGAAAACTGTTTCATCAGATGGTATGAGCAAAAAGGAATGGTTCAAAAAGATAGGAAAAATATCTATATGAACGATATACAGATAGATGTTTATGAAACAAGATGTATCGGACCGATCAAACGAACGCTTAGACGCAAATTGGAATATCAAACGAGTGTATTACCATCGAAAAATTGGATCGTTCTAGAGACATGGTAATAACTAAACAAGAAGAACATAAACCGGTGTGTATGAATACTTAAACAGTATAAGAAAAGATAATACACAAGTATCAATCTTTGGAAACACACGGTTTAGAAAACATGCGTCAATTCCTCAATATGAAAACATTTAAAATTCACTTCTAGATTCATGAAAAAGTTTTGAGAATAGAGAAGTGATTTGAACAATTATGAAAAACCGTTTTCATACTTGAAAGTTGTTCATCTTTCAAACATGTGTTTATTCCAAACTATATATATACATATAAGCTCCCCCTCGAAATGTGAATTACCTACAAAACAGATAATAGAATTTGGTATTCATATAGAATGAATCCTCTGTAGTTAGTAGCTCCCCCTCAAAAATATGTTGTACCGAAACTTGAATGAGCTCTTTTGTTTTATTTATTTATTTACTCCCCCTCAAACAAAGAAACACACTTTATTAAACTGAAAAAGAAAAACAAATGTAGAAAGAAAAATATACAAAGAAATAAAGTTTGAAAATACTATTTCAAGTTTTCAGAGTTCGCATACCAAGCTTGGTGATAAGAAAGTTAAACCTCTTTTCATCCAAAGCTTTAGTAAACAAGTCTGCCAACTGAAATTCAGTATTGACAAAATAAAGTTCTATTGTACCTTTCTCTACATGATCTTTAATAAAATGATACCTGATATCTATGTGTTTGGTCTTTGTGTGTTGGACTGGATTGCAAGATATAGCAATTGCGCTCTTTGAATCACAGTAAATTGGGATCTTATCAAACTTGAATCCGTAATCGCGTAACTGGGTACGCATCCAAATAATCTGAGAACAACAACTTGCAGCAGCCACATATTCAGCTTCGGCCGTTGAAAGTGAAACACAATTCTGCTTCTTAGATGCCCAGCTAACAAGCTTATCTCCCAAAAACTGTATGTGTCCTGACGTGCTCTTTCTATCTAACTTGCAACCTCCATGATCCGCATCAGTATAACCTGTCAACTCATAACCTGAACCTTTCGGATACCAAAGACCAAGATTAATAGTACCTTTCAGATATCGAAAAATACGTTTGACCGCTTTAAGATGAGAGACTTTAGGCGTTGACTGATAACGAGCACAAAGACATGTCGAAAACATTATATCAGGTCGACTTGCAGTTAAGTACATTAAAGAACCAATCATGCCTCGATAAGTTGTCACATCGACAGCTGTTCCATCAGGATCAGAATCTAGTGCACAACTTGGTGACATCGGTGTTTTCATAATCTTAGCATTTTCCAAATTATACTTCTTCAAAATATCTTTTATGTACTTTGCTTGATTAATGAAAATGCCAGCCGATAATTGTTTCACTTGCAAACCGAGGAAGAAATTTAATTCTCCCATCATCGACATCTCATACCGAGTCATCATTAGTTTAGAAAAAGTGTCACAAAAATTAGGACAAGTAGACCCAAAAATAATGTCATCTACATAAATTTGTACCAACATTATATGCTCGCCTTCACGTTTAATGAACAAAGTGTTGTCGATTTTACCTTTTGAATAGCCAGACTCAACAAGAAACTGAGATAAAGAATCATACCATGCCCGCGGTGCTTGTTTCAAACCATATAATGCCTTATCGAGAATATAGACATGATCAGGATGATCTTGATCAACAAACCCTTCTGGTTGTGAAACATATACCTCCTCTTTCAAAACGCCATTTAGAAATGCTGTCTTCACATCCATTTGATAGACAGTGAAGTCTTTGTGTGCCGCGTAGGCTAGAAACATCCTTATAGCCTCAATACGAGCAACCGGAGCAAATGTCTCATTGTAGTCGATACCTTCTTGTTGTCTGTATCCTTTGGCAACCAACCTTGCCTTGTTTCGAACAACAATGTTATCCTCATCTTTCTTGTTCTTAAAAATCCATTTTGTATCAATGATGGATTTTCCTTCAGGTCGAGGTACGAGTCTCCAGACTTTTAATCTCACAAACTGATTGATCTCCTCTTGCATAGCCATGAACCAATCTGGATCTGCAAGAGCATCAGCAACTTTCAATGGCTCAAAATTAGCCAAAAATGCAGCAAACAAACATTCATTCGCAGTCGCCGATCGTGTTTGCACTGGAGCATTCGGATCACCAATTATTTGATGAAGTGGATGATCTCGTGTCCACTTAGTTGTATGAGGGAGAGGCCTATACAATTGAAGATCATAACTAGAATCAGTATATGAACTTATAGGAACTTCTTGCAAAGATTCAAATGAAGGAACAATTTGTAAATCTTCAGAATAATCATCAAATGTGGATTCCATTCGAATTGGAATCGGATCTGATATATCTTCACTTGAACCAATATCTGCCTCTTGAATTTGGGAACTATCAACAATCGGAGTAATCTCTTGATTCTCGGGAATTGGAATAATCGAATTCTGAACTTGAGGACTTTCTACACTTGATGTATCTTCCGAGATAGTAGAAGTCGACGGACCAGAAATAGAAACTGGTTCCTGAACATTCACTGTTGTTTCCCTGGGAATATCAGACAAATTGTTATTAGTTGTTGAACTGGACGATGATGAACCAAAATATTCATTATAAAAATTCTCAAACAATAAATCCAAGTCAGAAAGATTGTTTGTAGACGTTGAAGCTCCATCCTTTTGCTTTGTTGGAGTAACATGATCTGGATTAACCAAATTTACCGCTAAAACACCAGTTAAACCGGGTTCTGAACTGTCATGTTCAGAAGCCATCTCAGCATATGGATCAAACTTAACATTCGAACTTTCCAACACCATCTTTGTCCTTTTGTTATACACACGATATGCAATCGAGTTCTTTGAATAGCCAATGAAAATAGCTTCATCGGATTTCGCCTGAAGCTTGTGTCTTTCCTCTCTATCATTCAGCACAAAACACCTGCAACCAAATACTCTAAAATGCCCTATGTTAGGTACTTGATTATTAATAAGCTCATATGGTGTTTTACCAAACCTGTTGTTCACAATTGAACGATTCTGTGTATAACATGCCGTATCAACCGCTTCAGCCCACAAAAGCATTGGTAACTTGGAATATGCAAGCATTGTTCTAGCCGCTTCTACCAAAGTTCTGTTTCGACGTTCAACAACACCATTTTGTTGTGGTGTACGAACTGCGGCGAAAGTATGTTTGATACCAACCGACTCTAAGTAACCACCAAGTACTTTGTTCTTGAATTCAGTTCCATGATCAGAACGAATTTTCTGAACTTGTGACTGTAAGTTCACTTGAACCTCTTTCAGAACAGAAATGATAATCTCAGGTGCTTCATCCTTAGAGCGTAAGAACTTTACCCATGTATATCTTGAGTAATCATCAACCATAACGAGAACATACTTCTTGCCATTAATACTCTGAACGCGCATCGGGCCACACAAATCCATGTGTATCAATTGTAACGGCTTTTCCGTTCCATGCTCAAGCTTTGACTTGTGCGAAACTCGTTTCATCTTCCCTAACTGACAAGCGGAACAAAGATGATCTTGTTGAAATCTCAGATCAGGAATACCAATAGCTAAGTTTCCAATCACCAACTTATTCAAACCTTTGAAATTCAGATGTGACAGTCTCCTATGCCACAAAACACTTTGTTGATTAGAAGCCTTTGACAACAAACAAAGAGTATTCTTAGCTTTAACATCTCTCAAATCAATCTTATACAGATTACGCCTTCTGGTTCCAACAAGTAATTCCTTTCCAGCCTCAGTCTTAACAACACATCGCCTCTTCTTGAAACCAACTTCGAGATCTTTATCGCAAAACTGACCAATGCTAAACAAATTATGTCCTAAGCCCTCAACCAACGAGACTTTCTTAATCGTGACTTTGTCTTGAATCACATCACCATATCCAACAATCGGAGCATACTGTTCATTACCAAACTGAACTGAACCACAAAACTTTGGTTTGAAATTATGCAAAATCTCCTTACGTCCCGTCATGTGTTTCGAACAACCAGAATCAAGATACCACACATGACGATTCTGCAAAACCAACTAGTTCACTTTAGGTACCCAACGCAATTTGGGTCCTAAGGGGTTAGAAGATTTATGTGCAATTGAGATCCAAGGTCTTTTCTTATAGAGATAAGGATTATAATCATGAAAAGCACTATTGTTTACAAAATCATGCAAGCCACAATTGGAACAACAAAATTTATCACGACGCAGATCAACAAATTGCTTTATTGGAAAATTTCGTGAGAAAGATACACGATTATTGTATGAAAAAGCAACATTGTTTCGTACATCATGACTAACTTTGGTATTACTACTACTAGAAGTAGGGCTACATGAAGTTGTGAACTCCTTCCTCCTCCAAACTTGTTTTACTTGTCTTCTTTGAAAATTATCTGAAAAATCAGACGCACTTGAATTAGTAAAAGAAGAATAATAACCATTCTGTCGTTGAAAATTCACTTTCTGTCTTGAATTCTGTGGATACTGAACGAATTTATCTTTTGATTTATTAGTATCCTCAGAAAAATTCCTTTGTGTGGGCTTTGAATTAGATGAAGAAGATTGACCTTCATGCATTTTCGGTTTATCATTCGAAACATGCTTTGCTTTTTCTTTTTCAGACTGACTAGACGAATCAAACTTTTTATTTTCATTCACCATAGAAGTCATTGCTTTTGTGGAGAATTCAGCTAACTTATGTCTAAGTCTTTTGATCTCACATTGAAAGAACTCCTTCTGTTTTTCACAATCTGTTTCCACAACAGGTTCTTTCTTATGTGCAACAAACATTTGTTCTAAAGCTTTCTTTTCACTTTTCAAGACTTGTTCTTTCCTTTTGAATTGATTCCTTTCATCAGATATCTGATTTTGCAAAGCAACAATCTGGTTTCGAAGTTCTAAAGATTTCTCTTCAGAAGATTTACTCACAGATTGAAATTGTTGTCTCTCGAAATCCATCTTAATTGTTAAATCAGAAATCTTGGAGGAAAGATCAAGAATGTTTTCTTCTAAAACTTTTCTTTCTTTCTCAAACTTGTTTCTTTCAAGAATAAGAAGTTGCTCAAAATCTGAAATTTGATTTGAAAGTTGAGCATTTCTTAACTCAAGTGACTTTACTTTAGAAACAGCTTCAGACTCAACAAACTTTTTAGCTGAACACACACAACATATAGAATTTACAATGGTAGAGAGTTGAAGTGCATTCTCAGATTTTACACTATCTTCTGAAGTAGTCGAAGCACAAACAGTTGAAATGTCAGAAGTATTTGAACTTTTAGGTACAGAGGAACTTGTATTTGAAAATTTATGCAATTCTCCTTTTAATTTGAAAACTTGTTTTTGAAGATCAGAAATTTTACAAAGCATTTGATCTTTTTCAGAAGAATTCATTCTTCTTTCATCATCAAGATCTTTAAGAGTCTTATAATATCGAAATTCGTAAAATTTACTGTTATCAACCGGAGAATCATCATATTTGAACTGTTTACATTCCTCTTCTGAATAACTTCTGATATAATCATCAGATAATGAAATTTCCCTTTTACTATAACTGTCATTTAGACGTGCATAGTTGAAAGGAATTTGAACATTATCTTTTTGCTTTCTACGTTTATCATGTTCAGCTTCAACTTCCTCAGATGATCTTGTAAAACGCATTTTATACTTTTTGTCCAGATTAAAATAGATAGTATCATACAGTGTAGGAACAAATCTGATTGCACGTTTCAAGTAATGAGGATTTTCAAATCCCAAACCTTCTCTAACCTTATAAGCTTTGAACTCTTTTGGTTTATTTAGAAAAATTGTTTGATCAGTTTGTCCTCTTTTTAAAAGCATGGTTTCAACCTTTTTAATATGCCCAAGTAAAACTTCTTTTTCTTCAGAAAGTGCAGAAAGTTTAGTTTGAATGTCATTATACTCCTTTTCCTTAATAGAAAGTTTATCTGAAATTTCAGACAATTTAGCTTTTTGCTTATTATCAGAAATGACAGATTGTTCCAAGAACTTTTCATTTTCTTTCATCAAATATTGCACAAGATGTTCATTTTGAGCATTCTTATCGGAAAGCTCAACTATTAAAGCATCATTCTGTTTAGAACGAGCTTCCCATTTATCTGTGAGCAATATCTGATCCTTTAACTTCTTCTTAAGATTTGCCATGTTATCATTTAAAGACTTGATGTAAGACTCAAACTCGACATAAGGATTAAGACGTACCTCAGATTCATCCTCAGAAGAATGGTCGTCTGGATTTGCCATCAAGCAAAGTTGTTTTCTAGCTGAAGAATCTTCATCCTCTGAATCTGAGCCTATCACCACATCCTCAGTCTCATCATCACCTTCAGAACCATCCGACACATTAATAACCTCTATCGCTTCATCATCAGAACTAACTGAATCATCCATTATGCCCACTGAATCATCAGAAGAATCAACATTCCAATCATCAAGGGAATCAGCAAGAGAACCATCCGAGTCATTACAACGCCTCAAAGAAAAATCAGTCTTGCGTCCACTCTTAGGAACCATCTTTGACATAAAAGCTTTGACCATCATGCAAACCGCATCATCAGACTCATCGTCAGTGGCGTTTAACCAATGATCTTCTTCAGCAAGTAGAGCTTTTCCAGATTCCTTCTTCTTTGCCAAAGAAGCTTTATGACTGTAATACGAGTAATCTTTGACTCCAGCATTCGGACACTCTCTTGCAAAATGACCTGGCTTTCCACATTTAAAACACTTTTGAACTTCATCAGTCTTTTTCTCATCTTGCTCTTCTATTCGCTTCTCTCCAAACTTTTTCTTCTCCTCATACTTTCCTTTCTCATAGTATCGCGCTGAATCAGTCTTCTTATCACTCCTCTTGTCTTCATGTCTACCTCTGTACTCAGACTTCCGAGAGGTAGATGAATATCGTTGCTTATTAGAAGACGGTTGCTTATAAAATCTCCGTTGAAAAGCTTTCGTCATCATCGCCATCGCTTGTTTGAATTCAGCAACATCAACATCCGAATCACTGCTAACTTCCGGAGTGTCGGAAGAATCACTTCGTGCTCTTGATCTGTGAACTACGTGTTTCCCTCTTTTATCAGCCATTAAAGCCAATGTATCTGTCTTTTCCTTCTCAGATTTTATCTTCTCATCCAACGCATCTTGAACATCATCTTGACTTTGTTTCAAGATTTCATACACGACATGAATATCAATGTCAGCTAACGACTTGTTCTGAAAGACAGAGTTGGAATAGATCTTCCAGACTGGCTGAAGATTAGTGAGAAACTTGACGTTGTTCTCAATCTTCGTCTTAGTGATGCCATTCTTCCGTAACTCATTCAGCAAATTACAGAACCTTTCATAGGTTTCATCTAACTTTTCCTCATCTCTTGCCTTGAACTGCTCGTATCGTTTGATGATGTTCGTTACTTTCATCTGAGTACCAACACTTGTACCGAGCATCTGTTTCTCAATCTGATCCCACATTTCCTTGCCCGTGGAATTGTGACTGTCAATGGTAAAATATATGTCATTCGGAAGACCCAATAACATGAACGATTTCGCCAACTTATCCGCTTTATGTCTATTCTTCTCTTCAACAGTCATATCCTCAAACTTTTTAAGAACAGTGTGAGCAGCAACCGGAGGATCAGAATCAGGTTGTGCCGGTTTTTCTTCAGTAAACACTTTCGGACCTTCTTTCAGCGATAACCGAATGTACTCTCCCAAATCTTGTCGGTCAATGAAATCCAAAAATCGATCTCTCCACATATTGTAATCGCCTCTGAAAAGAACTGGTGGTTTGGTATCGGAACCAATAGCTAACGCTTCTCTTGTCGTCATGATGAATTGTACGAATCTTTTGATCAGTAGATGATTAAATCTGAAATTGTTGAAAAATGCACCGAACCGTTGTCCTTGAAAAACCTGAAGTAAAGTCAAATAATCTGAAACACTAAAAACAACTGATAGTCAGTAATGCATAGTATATTCAGAAAAATTAAAACTTGTAAAATTGGACAAATAGAAAAAATTTGCTCTCCAAAAAATCATAAGAACTCAAAACTTGGTAAAAATAAAATGAAAACAATAAAACCAAAATAACCTCACCCAAAAACAGTAGAATGACTCGCGATACTCGTAGACTAAAAAAAATAATATGCCTCGATTTATAAAAATCAAAATTCACTCAAAAATGAAAATGGCTCGAGACATATTGAAAACACTCAAAAATAACACTTGACGCGAGATATCTTGAAAAATATTCAAAAAATAAAGCACTAGACTCAAAATATTGAAAAATGGGTCGAAATACGGTATTTACGCGCCAAAATACACTCAAAATACGTCTCACTCGAGATACACTCGAAATACACTCGAGATAATAAGGAACTCTCGAAATACACTGGAGATAAGAAAAAAACACACTCGAGACCACATTTAACGCTCAAAATATACTTGAAATGAGAAGTAATACACCCACACACGCAAAACAAGGTCTGACACACTCGAGTTGCAAGCACACGCTCTATCACGCGACTCGAAATGAGACCAGACGCGCGACACGCGCTCGAGATACGAGACACGCACTCGAGATGCTAAACTACGCGCTCCCACGCGCTTTCTTTGCCTTCACCACGCGCCGACAACTGTAAAAGGCTGACGCATTTTTCTTTTGTCTCCACACGCCTGACGAGGCACTCGAGATGCTGCTGCCACTACAGCTGTACTCACGCGCCTTGCTTGCTGTCTCCCACACACGTTCAAGATATGCTTCTGACGTCTGATGTTGACCACACGCCTCGAGATGAGTTTGACGTGACTACACGCTCTCGAAACGTGACTCCCACGCGCCCTCTCGAGATGGCTTAACACGCCTCCAGCTATTGACTTTCACACGTCGTCTTGGTTTCCACTCGCCTAACACATCTCGAGACAAGAAAGCTGACGTACTCATGAGATGTCATTTCACGCGGCTCGAGATGAAGAAAAATACACTCTATCTTACACGTCTCTTTATGTCAGACTCGAGATGTTAAAAGGACACTCGAGATACTTTCTTTTTCCCTCACATCCAACACAAAGTACACTCGAGATGACACCCGAGACACGCGTCAGACTCGAGATAGACTCGAAATGACTTTTCTTACGCGTCAGACACGCATCAGACTCGAGACATGACTCGAGATAGACTCAAAAAAATTCAAAAATTGAAAACTATGCTTAAAAATTTGAAAAATATGCTCGAGATAGCAAACTAAACCCGAAAAATTCAAAAATACACTCGAGACATAACAACTTCTTCTCCAAACCTCCATTGACGAACCTCCATTGATGAACTTCGAACAAAACCTCGAAAATCCTTCATTTTAGGCTCAAAATTCATCAAATCTTCACAATTAAACACTAAAAACTCAAATCTAACAACAAAATAACATCAAATTACATCCAAATCTTCAAATCTTCAAGATCTTCAAGCTCCAAATCAAAATTTCATCATTTTTTCTTCAAACTTCAAAAATCCATCACTTACCTTCAAATCTTCAACAATTTCACTGATCTCCTGCTCTGATACCACTTGATAGATCTGAATAGCTCTGATACCACTTGATAGATCTGAATATCAATCCACCATGATTAAGAAGCTTCAATTTCAATCACAAATGTCACTTCTATTGATATGAACAATATGAACACAATACACACTCTCAACTTTCTCTCTCCTCTATCAAACTCTAGATCTGTCAGTTACGTATCACACAAAACTCTAAATTCTCTAACTTCTACAACTAACACAAAAGCTTTTATACCCCTAGGGTATTTACACTAAGCTCCCCTCAACTTTACAACAAATACAAAAACAAACCCAAACTTGAATACAACTATATTTTTAACCCTAACATACATGATCCATTAAATGATGTTTCAAGTTAGCTCACAAGATTTCATGTTTAAATTTTATAGTTACTTGTTTTAAGAGATTGTGCCTATTAAGTAAACGACTTAAAATTTGTACAGTAGATAGGATTAAGACATTTTACATGAATCTCGTTAACTAATTACTCATCAGTATCAAATACTGAAAATGAAATCAAAAATACACGATATATTATGTTCAAAAGTTAAGACTTAAAAGTAGAACATTTCATACACTTACATTTTTTTCAAATGGTAGAAAAACTTTTTTTGAGTGGAAATATCAAAACTACAAAAGAAAGTAATACCAAATCATTTGGTTACATCTTTACTCCATAATATAAAACATTAGCCGAATACTAGCATGTTTTAAAAGAGTGTTTAAGTTTTAGGCTCCTTTTAAATACTCATGTTGCTAAGTACAAAGCATGTTTAATGGGGTCCACTAAAAGTTATGTGTTTAGGCATACTTGATAGCTTCACCACATTCTTAGTAACTCGATGCATAGAGCCAAGTAGAATCCGTTTTTGAGACGTTATTGGCTATTTAGGAATTGAATGAGCATGAAAATGAAAATGAAATTTTGGTAGGTGGTAGTAAATGATTTTTGTTCATGTGGTTTGTTGCTTGTAACTATATACTCAAAGATGTATTAAGCATAAAAACTCAAATTTGTCTTTATAAATCCATGGACTAGTTAAACTTATGGGTTGTTAAAAATTATGACTTTCTTCCATGTAGTTTGCAATTCATTGTCGTTTTTATTTCTGAAACGTACTCCGTAATTTGTTTACTATTAAGGTTGTGTTTGGCAAAAATAAGCTAGCTTATAAGCGCTAGCTTTTTGAAACCCCACTTTAAATAGTTTATTGAGAGCTTTTTGTAGCTTTTTTCAATTATATCCTTATTAATATTAGTTATTAAATTCAAAGATATTGTTTTTTGTTATTTTACAAACTCATAAGCTAGTTTTTATCAAATATAATTTGTTCATAAGCTAGCTTATCAATCAACAGCTAGATTATCATCTAACAGCTAGCCTATCATCAGCTACCAGCTAGCTTATTAGCTAGTTTGTCAAAATAGCCTAAGTATAAGGAACCAAAAGCTACAATAAAGTATAAACCACATTGATTAAAACATTAACAAAGTGTAAAAAACCCCAAAGATGAAAACTAATAGCTTCAAAAAACACAAGGATTTTGCTTTTCAAAAAAAAACACACAAGGATTTAAATAGCAATTTTTGACGAACCAAAAGGGACTAAAAAAAAGAAGTTTATACTGGTTAGAATCTGGTGTGCTCACCCTCACGGTAATCTCCAATTCATCAACCACTAATCGCTCGACACGTCAAAACGCTAAAACCCAACGCCTTCTTCAAACACACGCCATTGCTGCTCTGTGTCTATATATATATAAACACCACCTTTTCTTCATCTCTTCTTCTTCTTCTCTGCTTGCCACCTGCTTTAAATTTAAACCCTAAGGTTTGTCTTCTTTCTTCTTCTTTTATATCATATCGTTTTAATGATTTCTGTAGTTCGAATTGAACTGTGAAACGACGAAATTTCTTATTATTTTATGATTTCTGATTTCTTATTACATGCTTTTTGTTGGATGAATTAACTTAGTATGTGAACAAAGCGTCTAATTCATGTTTGATTTCGTATTGAAATGATTATTCATTCTGGTTTGCTAGAATTGATATATTGAATTTCATAGATCTTTTACTATGATTGTTAATAATTTTCATGTTTGAAGTGTAAACTCAATCGACTGTATTCATGTAATCATGTTTTCCTGTGGAGCGATCGTTATAATCTTTGGAATTGTGATGCTATTAATCTGTTTCTTCGTTGTGAAATTCTGGAATTCATATGTTGATTTTTTTTTTTCTTTTTTCCCTGACAAAGTGGACATTTTTTTTCATAGTCTATTGATTAGGTTTCATGTGAGTTCTCTTTCAAATTTGTTCAAATTGGAGTTGATTTAGATGTTGTGTTTTCTGCTTAAGTATTGAGTGTGCATCAGAAGATTATGAATCACAGCAGACAGACAGATGGTGTCAATTTAGTTTAAAAGGAGGAAAGAATATAAAAATATTATATGATTATATCATCTCTACAATATATACCTTAAACAGTTATAGGATTCAGTAACTGATGTAAGTTGTTCATGGTGCCTTGTATATGGATTCGGTCTAGAGTGGACGTCTCAAGGTCTTAATCATGTTCATCTTTTATCATAAATTGGAAAATATGGGTTTTGATCATGTCCACATATGGTATACACTATCACTATGAACTTGAACTGGATTTAGTTTGAATGTGGGGACTATTGTACGTGTTTATGGTTAAATCGTCATTATGGGATGTATCAGTTTTGAGCCAGGGGGTGTAGGAAGAGTAACAAAGTTGCTTGTTTCTATATTCAGCCTTGTGGTTAAAATTGAGCAAGCCCGTGATCGCCTACAAACCATTAAACTGGATTGTTTCCCTTTGTACATGATTACATGAACTTTTGTGGCTGATACAGGTGTTAGGCTCTAGTTCTGTTGGAAATCTTAGCATTTTAGGAGTGTCAATATGTTGAAGCATGTGGACTTGATAACTTTGTTGATTTATAAAAATTTGCCTCCTTGACACATAACCTTTCACCTTATGCTTCTCGCTTTAGTGCTTGGTATATGCCTCATTTTAAGG
The DNA here is from genome assembly GCA_030169165.1 of Centaurea solstitialis. Lineage (NCBI taxonomy): Eukaryota > Viridiplantae > Streptophyta > Magnoliopsida > Asterales > Asteraceae > Centaurea > Centaurea solstitialis. The sequence continues at coordinate 93,957,278 of CM058041.1, forward strand.
TGTTGAGTGGGTTGTTACTTCATTCGGTAAGTTGCCATAACCATTCAATTCGCTGTGAATCTAGTGCAAGTACGGTATGTGTATATCAGAAGATCCACAGAGATAAAGATTTTAAGGGTTGAAGAAGAAAAGTAGAACATGAATATGGTTGGATGGAACCTCCTTCTTGACTGAAACTGCATAGATGATTAAAAAGAAAAAGGAGGGAAGCAGTAGGGAAAGGATAGAGAATTTCTACTGAATTTTCCTTTAGCCAACTCGGCAATGTTTTGTCTGAATTACAACTCATAATGGCAATAGATCATTTTTGCATTTTCTATGACAGCTAATATCATGTAATCTTATTCTTTATTTTCTCATACTAACAAAAAAAATTGAGTTGAAAAAAAGATCTGGCCTTAAACTCCTCATAGATCACAGTCCAACTCTCCTTGGGGCCACTGCGTATTTTTTCTGGCTGTCATCTGTAGGATCCCATGGGATTAGTCAAGGTGCGGATAAGCTGGCCCAAGACCCATGAATACCCACAAAAGATGTTCTGATTGCAAGCTAATAAGAAAGATGCTGCTAATTTAAACTTGATTTAGCTAACTTCTTGACTTCCATATCAAAAAGATACTTGCCTTATATTACTTATTTATTTTTATTAATTGATATATGTACACATAAATATTCTAGCAGTTAATGCTCCATCCTTATGGAAATAGAGTTTGGGTCTCAAGATGTAGTGTATGTATCTTTTTTTATTTTTTTGGAATATGAAGCCATTTAAGATTTCCTAATATTTACCCATGAATTAAGTATTTATAATGTATTTTCTTCCCTGTTAACCTTACAATTACCTCACACATCAAGCCATCAAGGCCTAATAAGTATCCTGTATATATATGAAATTGTGTTTGGTCATGAGTAAATGATTGATCAAAGATTTGCGATCACGATTCACAAAAGTGCATGTAAAAAACTCTTTGTACATTTGATTTAATTTCTTACATAGAGTTATGATGGTGCAGAAGAGGTATTGTAGGAGATCATGGAGAAAAATGGGGCAGGATGCCAAGCTTCTCCCGAAGCTGCTGCCATCCTCTGCATCAACAACTGTGGATTCTTTGGCACATCGGCAACAATGAACATGTGCTCAAAGTGTCACAAAGACATGATATTGAAGCAAGAGCAGCATGCCAAAACCATCTCTTCGTTGTTACCATCTGGTTCAGAGGCTGAGGAGATCAGCAGCAAGTCCAACGAGGGTGCCACCAGGTGTACGACATGCAGGAAACGCATTGGTTTGACAGGTTTCAGTTGTCGTTGTGGGAACCTTTTCTGTTGTGTCCATCGCTATTCTGATAAGCACGATTGTCCATTTGATTATCTGACAGCTTCTAGGGATGCCATAGCCAAAGGTAACCCTGTTGTTAAGGGCCAAAAGCTTGACAAGATTTAAGTGAGTCTAGATATGCTCATTTCTGCCCTCTATATAGTTGTTTGTGTGTTGTTATATATGGTGCCAAAGGCATATCTTTGCATCCTGAACAACATACCCCATATTTTGTCGCATCTACTTTTACGTTCATAATCGTATGATTTTATTTTCAAGTATAATATAATATTTTAGATACGACAAATACTTAATTATCTTGCTTTTTGGGAGGCTAGGCTCTATTGGTAATCTGGGCGACCCGTTCACTGCTTTTGATGACGTAATTCTTAGCAATTTTAGTTTTTTTCTGGATGATTTCGATATCTAAGATTGTCACTTCTTTTATGGAAGGCTTGTTAATTTTGAGAGATTGTGAGTTCTTTGTTAATAGGGCAGGCATTATCAAATATGTTAGAATGCCCCAAAACCATTTAAACCCATACCTCTTTTGGTTTGGTGGCAATGCATTTTCTAATACCCCCTACTATGCCAATGACTTATAGTTTGATTTACATTTAGAAAATGGTAAAATTAAATGTGTATAGGTCAGTTTGTGCCTTCTATGCCATGGATAGGCACAAATTGGTCCATATAGTGACATTTAATTTTACCACTTTTTAAATCTAAATCAAGCTATAGAAGTCATTGGCCTGAACCCTATCAAACTTTAATCCGGCTTCCTACTTCTTGAAGATGGAGACGGAAAGAAATTATATAAATTTGTCATAAAAAGCGTTTAAAAATGGTATGTGACTGATTGATACTTGATATTAAGAATTGCATAATTATATGGATACACAAACAATACACTTATTAAGTTCGATTTCTCATTCTGATAAAATCAGGATTGAAAATAGATAATTTTAAATATATAAAGATAATATAATTTTCAGAAAAATGTCTCTCACTCTCACTTAATTTTTAGGTTGTTTGTCAAATGCTTACTAATAATGTTTACTTCATGACTCTCGTGTTTTCAGGTAACATTCGTTTATTAAAAAACGTTTCTTACTTGGTAACGTTAACCAGATAAGAATCTTCTTTTTACTTACCAAGTAAGAACCATAGTTATACTTACGGGATAACATTTTCGTTCTTTATTATGCTCGGTTAGTAAAATAAAAGTGCCCCGCTAAATACTTAGTCGATAAAAACTAACTACCCCTTTAGCCTTTTTAATAATAATAATATATATCATCATCCTAGTTGTTTTTAAATAACATGTGTTATTACTATAAGTATGTTAAAATTTTCTTTAGTAATATGTTTTCTTTAATATAGAGTGACCATCGGTCCCATTAATCGGTCTTTTTTTTATTGGTCCCAAATGTTTATTTGAGTTCAGTATATAAGTTTAAATTCTCTTTACTTATGAAAATTGCAAAATATAATTTTATTATATTTTTGTAGCATAAAATTATTGGATGTGATCATTGGCTACGATTGCTTTATGACATTGGGGTCCAATGCTGTGTTTATTGTCTTTAACTTCACCGTCTTTGTCATGTCCTATGATATCTTTAATGAGTTGTTTGATAATTGACAACTCTTAAGTCATCTTGTTTTCTTCTTCTTTTTTGCATTGTTCTTTCATAATAATTAATGTATATAACTAGAAGTTGTTAATTTATCTATATAATTATCTTAATTAAATAATAAGTTTTATGGTCTTGACATTAACATATAAGATTATATCATACACAATTTGAAAAATTTGAAAGCCAAAACTGAAACTACATTGTTCAAAATGTAAGATGCGTTTGAGTGTCCTCCGTCCAAGAACATGATGCTTATAATTGTCTTTTGTTAATGGTTTCAAAATTGAGTTTGCTTTCGATTATGGGTAATCGCATAAAAAATGAGTAATCTGAACAAGAACCTCGTAAACCTAAACTTTGAGGTTTGAGGGTTTTATTACATCTTGGGCTGTTCTTGAATTTAGACCTAGTAAGTTCTGTTTTGATTAGTTCTTGGATCCTTCTTGATTACACAAAACTATATTAGTTTTCTGCTATTTTTGTTTTATGTATGACAAAATATATAAGATACAATAAAGTATGTATTAGCTCTTATTTCATGTAATGTTAGGTTTCTTTTCCGCAATAGTATTATAAACTTTGAGATCATATTTTTTATACCAATTAACTTGATTTGGCAATTATGAATTAAAAGGATTACTGTTTTGGTAAAAAATTACACAATTAAATATCGTAAGATGTTGTGAGGCAAATCCGTCGAGAGAAAGAAATCTAGTTCGATAAATCGTGCGATAAATAAAGAAACAAAGTAATTGATGACGCAGGAAAAACCTCGAGGTCGAGGAAAAAACCTGCGGCCGACTAAAAGGGTATAGTCGACGTTGCACTAAGTATCACCAATAAGGGGTGATGTCCTCGAGAATTACAGCGCAGATCGTACGATTACAATGAAACAGAACTTAAATTACAAAGAGTAATATAGAAATTGTAGAGAATGTTCGCAGGTTCCAAAGTAATCAGATGTCTTTGAATGATGGCTTCGGCCTCTTTTTATAGCTGGCAAGAATGTAACCGTCGTCCCATAATTGTGCATTTAATGTAACGGTCTCAACCAAAGCTTGAATCTTGGTCGTAACGGTCGAGACTTTATGGAGAGGATATCTCGGTCTTTAACGGTCACCTGATCTTCGATAACTGTTGTTCATCTGTTACAAAGAATCATATTTAAGATTTATCTAGCCGTTAGTATAGTATCGTACGATATCGTACGTTCTCAGGTTATCTCGTACGATGTCTTGTATAAAGATCATTCGATGATTAGCTGTTATCGTTCGAGGGTACACGTATCTTATCCCAGGACCTTATCTTAATACAGGATTATCATCCTGAAAGATATCTTATGATTTAAGTCGATCGTCGTGCATCGTGCGATCGTAAATTTTCACCCAAACAATTACCATATGGTATTATAAATCAATATCATAATGTAATGAATTTCTCTTGGTTATTATTTAGTGTGGTTGTCCTTTTTCAATTTATCGTAATAACTTTTAACTATTCATATTTAACAGTAATTTATCTAATAATCAAGTAAAACATTACATGATAGTGGCACTAAGATCATTTCTATTAATGCAAAATCAAACTTCTTCTTTCTAAAGTAAAATATCAACGTTGCAATAATATATCTCACATCAATACAAAACCAAACTTTTTTTAAATTGGTTCCCACCGACTATTTTACGATTTATATTTGCTTATTTTAACAATTTATAATATCACAAAAATACGAAATATAATTTGTTTATGTAAGTTATTATACATATGCAACACGTGTTGTATGAACATTATCAGCGAGTATGTAAACCTATAGGGTTGGACAAAAAAGAATATGTTTGCTTCTCTTTAGAAAGTAATGCAAAAGGTCATGGCTGATGGTTAAACAAGTATTCTAGAAGAATAATGATAAAATATGTGTAAAAGCGAAATTATGATAATTAAAGGGCTTATATGTAAATACTTATAATTATTTAAAGATTTAGATAATTATTTAATTATTCACAAGATAAACATTTAACTTATCTAAGTTATAAACTAAAATACAGGTCTATATATACAAAAAAAAATAGAACAAACATTTTTTCTCAATTGATTCCACTATTTGGGTATGGTTTATGCACAAACACATACATTAAAATTTAGGATTACTTTTGGACCGGAATTGGGTGAAACTTCACATATTCATGTGTAGATACCACTAGAGGAAACTATGTTGATTTCAAAGTGTTCCGTTCATCCATAGCCATGTGTCAATTCCCAACAGATTTTGTCCCTCATCTTAAAGGACGTTAACTTTTTTTGTTAAGCCTGGTTTAATGAGGGGTATTTTAGTCATTTTTTCTCTTTTCTTAATTAACTTGTTTTTTTATAAAAACCAACAAACTTTAAGGACTTGTTACGTAATTATTTCTTACCGTGTGTGTGTGTGTGTGTGTGAGAGAGAGAGAGAGAGAGAGAGATCCATCGTCCTACCCCACCTCGCCTTAATATCTTCCCCGGCATACCCTCACGGCCTCACTACCCCACCCCCTTATCGTCTTCTTTTCGGATGGAGAAACCCATCCCCCTGGCCTGCGACGAAGTCAGCAACAAAAAAGACCAAGACCACATCGCTCTGAAGACATCAGAACTTTGATTGTGATGCCCTTTCAAGATATGGCATGTGCTTATTAAATAGTAGTCATCGCTCTTAATTACTAAGCAAAACTATCAATCATTGTCTTTCCTTTTATCGGGTAAGATTCTTGTTTTTGTTACATTCACTCAATAAGTAATTGAACTTGTAAGCACTTATTGATAGTCTTTCGTAAATGGCTCTTAAGAGTTGATAAGGTGGTTGGGCACATTTGCAACTTCTAAAACTTGGATGTCAAGAAAATATGACAAAAGGAAGGTAATCAATTCAAACTTTGATGAGGAAAACTTGGTCCAAATGGAAATACACCCATAAGTGAGGGGAGGCTAGGTTGATTGTCAAGGAGTGAAAACGGCATGGGCTTGCCGACTCCTTAGACTACCCCCACCTTCTCTTTCCTTTCTCTCTATCTCTCTCCTCTTTCTCTCTGTTTTTTTTTCTTTTTTTTTTCTTTATTTTATTAATTATTTAGATTGGTATAGGAGTCAAGACCACTGTGGTTGAATGGTAAGATGTTGATAAGATAGTAAAAAGCTGATGTAGCGCTGATGTGGCAACTGATACTATTGGCAAGAGACAAGACCACTGTGGATAGTATCACTAGTGTCAGAGACCAAAAAACTGAAACCACAAAGGAAGAAAATCGTAATTTTGAAACTAGGGGCCAAGCCCACAGAATTTTGCAAACAAAAAGGACGAAATTAGCAATTTACTCGGTAACCAGGGTACAAGTACGAAGGCATAGAGTACAAGGAGACGTGGGTTTTCTTTTTCTACTTTTGTTTAACGATAGGTATCCGGCAATTGCAAAATGAATCATGATGGAGTAATGAACACGTCAGACACTTTCCACAAAGGCTATTTTGGTAAATTCACATCCATCCATCTACCCGACGCCATGATGATAACGCGCTTGACCGACCTTCTTCCCCATAAAAAAAAACCACCCCCAAGCCCCCAACCAAAAAATAATTCAATCAATCAATCAATCAAATCCCTAATTTCTTCAATTTCAACGATTTCTTCTTCAATTCTTGTAGATTTTTTTCTTCAATTCTTATAGATTTCTTGTTCAATTTCGATTCCGTGGTGGTTGTGAATTGTGATTTTAAGTTTTTGATCGGAAAAAATGGCTCAGAGGACGGAGAAAGAAGAGACGGAATTCAAGGCCGTACCTGAAACGTTGACTCTATGCGTCAACAACTGCGGCGTCGTCGGAAATCCGGCCACCAATAACATGTGCCAGAAGTGCTTCAACGCCACCAGCTCCACGGCGGCGGCGTCGTCGTCGTCGCAACGCGGTCGTACCAGATCTAGCTCCTCCTCGAGATCGGCGTCTGTATCGGTGGATCTGGTGGTAGATCGGACGGTTGTGGCGGCGTTGGATGATGATATAGAATCGAAGGAGGCGGAGAGGACCGACGCGGTGGCGGTGGTGGTGAAGAAGGAGGTGAGTCGATGCTCTGGATGCCGGAAGCGCGTAGGTTTGACCGGATTCCGGTGCCGGTGCGGCGATCTGTTCTGCGCGCAACACCGATACTCCGACCGCCATGATTGTAGCTACGATTACAAGACCGCCGGTCGTGAGGCCATCGCTAGGGATAATCCGGTGGTTAAGGCGGCAAAGATCGTTAGAATATGAATTTCCACGTCGAGATTCCGAACGTGTTTTTCGTAAATTTTAAATATTCTGATCGGAGAGGAACTTGAAAAGCTCGGAAAAGAACGCTCAGATCGATGGATTTGATCGTTGTTTCTGGTTGTTAATTAATCTGTTGAAAAGAGTTTCATCCGGTGGTGATTGAGAGATGGATTTTCTCTGAATTGAATTGTTAGAGATTGAATGTTAGATCGTTTTATTGGTGTCGTATCATCTGTAATGTTCAAATAAAAAAATTCATCTTTGAGATTGAGGTCATTGGGCATTAACTCAGGGCAGAAGGTTTTATCTGTCAGTGGTTTTATCTGTCGGTGAACCTTGCCGGAATTAGTTATGGCAAAGCCTCTTCCAAATAAATGGATTATTGATGTTTAACACTTGCAAAAATACTCGATTTCAATCACTCTAATTGCAGATATATTGTAGGATGCAGAAAGATAGAATAGAATGTTTAAAGGCTTATAAGTAAGCATTGTAATTAAATTTGTGCACACCAAATCTAATAATTTGAAAGTAGTTTGTTGCTAACAAGATGAGGAATTGAAAAGATTAAGCTCCATCTGGCTGGATAAATGGATTGGCAATCTCCTCTGTACCATCAGTGGGTGAAACAAGCATAACTGCAGTACCCCTACAGACCTGCAATGTGAACAAACAAATTTTATGGATTATTACATGCTCAATTGCTCATAAACTATGCCTACGATTTTACTTTATGTTTTACACATTTAGGATCAAAATTGTGTCCATCTATTTCATTAAGAGATGGGAAATCATACTATTAAGCCAAGACGACGAGTTTGATCAGTGGTCTTCAATGGATCATCCGCATCTGCAGCACATTACATTCGAGTATAAAACCTGTTAGTTTAATCTCACAAAGAAAAGCTTTAAATTTTATAGGAATACTATATTTAGTAACAACCCATCTCACACAGATTCTTATAAGTTCAGAGTTGTCGGACGCCAGTAACTTCCACCGTGGTTTTAAGTCGATTTGAAGTTTATTGGTCAAGAGGTCAAGCCTGCTGCTTTGGATGTTACATGCCTCTTCCAAATAATATATTTTCTTTCAATAAATATAAGCCAAGTGCTGTTTTAGCGCCATGGTTTTCATGATCCCATGCTTCATTCGTACATACTAAGTTCGAGATTGAATAATGTACTTTATCCTTGATGATACAATTATCCTCATGAGATTGGGTCTAATTGAACAAGTATGGGTCACCGATCAGAATGAGAGTAGAGAGTGTTTTCGTTTATTTGGTCTAGAAGATGCCAAGTAGGGTCCCTTTAAGACAGACTATCAACATCTGTTTTTTGCCTTTAGTAGATATGGAATTATTCATAGCTAAGTTTCGCCCTTCAAAAGGTGGTCACAATCACATGGTGGATTCTAATTATTGGAAACAGGGGTGGCTTTTTGCTCTCAAGCTGGGTATTGGAAACCCAGCTAAGATCTCATTATGTGCAATGTCCTCAACTCCCTGCTCAATGCTGCTTAAGCATTGACCTAGTTGTTAAGTATCCGTTTACCACTTTAATTAGTTATAGCCGCTAGGCATTAAACATCATCCCCATAGATTAAATTAGCACATCAATTAACCTCTGTCAACTTGGAGATTCAACTTAATCTTTCCTACCTTTTTTCGTTCTATTATTTAAACAATAAAGATGGTCATCTGAAAAGGTAACTGTTAAGATTGTCTCAAAATGTTGATCACATAATTTAAAGTAATTACGTGTCATATATAATTGAACTGCTCAAGTTTCCGGTTTTTCCCTACCACAATTAAGAGCTACAAGTCACTCAACCACCAAGATCTACTGCTGCTTTTTTCAAAGTCTATATGTACAGAGTGATAGCAGCATAAATGAGGCATTTGCAGCAAAAGGGATGCAAACAAGGCCTCATGGTGGTCATTAGTACATAATAAGAAGACCTTATCACATCAGCTAGTCCTACAATAATGTCTCCCAACAATTTCCCTCGAAAATGGGCAGACCTTATCACATCAGCTAGTCCTACAATAATATCCCTCCCTAATAGTAATGGTTGTTACCCACAGACACGTCTTCATTTGTATTAACCTACTAACCAACTACCATCCCCCGTCTATCAAAAGAAAATTCTCTCATTTGTTCTACATTCCGTAACACAAACCAACAAGATTGTGTGTTCCAAATCTAGTGGAAGCAAAGGTAGACCTGCAAGACATTGAACTTCAATGGGGAAAATCCTTGCACCAACTTTCTCCTTTAAAAAAGTATACACATATGCACAGGTATGTACCAAATATTTCCTTTTCCCCTCCAAAGAAGCAAGCAAAATGAAAGTTAGCATAAGAGGAAGCTCCACATCTATGAAGGAAGAAAGATATTTTAAGGTTGATAAGCATATAAGGCTTACAATGAAGTTTTGGTACCCAATAACCAAAGCTTAATCTAGAGAGAGTAGATAATTCCAGACCCCTTGTGTGCATCAAATATTTACATGACTTCAAAATTTGAACATCAAACCATAGGGTATTGATGGCATTAAAAATGTTGCCACAGAAAACTTGAAATGATGGCAACTTTTAAAGAGTAAAAACGAGTGTATGTGAAAAAGCTGCAGCTTGCGAGTATAACCATTAACCAAGTAATGGTCAAAGTAATATCGAGTTAAAAGGGTTCATCACTAATCATGCTGACTTGATCCTAAAAGGACCCCATGTTTGACTTCTATCTAAGGTTTATTAAATTATTTCTACCTCAAAACTGCTTGTCTTATGTCATAAAGAAACATAATAAATGCATTATGAGATAAACAGTTAGAAGCAAAAAACTAAAAACGCCCATATCGAGATTGAATTTGATAGGTAAAAGGTTAGAACTTCAATACCAAACTGGATACTAACATGGGTTGGAGCCTCGAAATGAGTACTTATCATAGCTACTTTATTGTTACCAACTAAGCATGAGAAAGGTCAAAAGTTGGAACCCACAAATACACACACAAGAGCAAGTAACAAAATATTAGTACTCAATACACAATTTGTTACCTCTAAGGAACTCGACAGCTTCATCTAAGACAAGGTTCAGCAACTGATCATATCCTTTAAGCGTCCCTGACACTGATTGATAAAAAAAATATCAATTTGTGAAATACCAACCAAAAAAGATAATATTTTCGTGTATGGGGCACCGTAAATTCAGGAATAAATAACCTGAATCAACGACAGATCCCAACCATAACACAACCACAAAGTAACTTGATGAGAATTAACTAAAGCTAATGGTGGGATGAATAATCAGAATAGGGAAACTAAACTACGTCTTCGTGTATATTTGTTCCACTCAGATATCACATAATTTCAAGATAGTATAACTTACAATTGTACATAGAAGTGCATTAGACTTATGGAAAACAAAACATTCTGTATTCAATAGATGCCTTTAAAAACACAACCAGTTAAGAACAACCACATTTCAACATAGAAACCATGAGGACAACATAAATAGATTTCTCACTGTCGAAAGGTACACAAAAGATACCAGGATTGTTTCTTCAGTTCCTGATCGAGATTCTTATTCGTTTGATTTGTCATGATCTCATCAATACTATATAGATGTCAATTCCCATATGAATACTATATTATTCACTATTTCATTATGTTCATATAAACCAAACCAACAAGCCCACCAACATATCACACACATAGGTAAGGTCAGGGGTAAGGATGTATGCAAACCTTACCCCAAATGGTGGACAGGAGGTTTACATGAAGACCTCGTCTTGCAAAAACCACCTCCATACTGCTTCTTAAATCCCAGGCAGCTTGTATGGTAAAATTAACAAGTTGGAAGACAGATTTTATCAAATGGGTTTAGTTTGAACTCTACGAGTACTGATAAACACCTTATAATCATTTCCCTATCGTCCTATTCTACTTCAGTATCAAAGCTTTTTATTTCAGTCACATTCATTTCCACGTAATATGCTACAAAGAGTAACAGCTCAACTATATGTAGTTGCTAACCTTGTCTTCCCCCAGTGAGTTTGACTTGGACACCCTTGTCAACAAATTTTGCTAAATCCAAAACTGTTTCCTTCCTGCCTGACTGCAAAAGAAAGTGTATACATAGAAAAATGTAAAATAAACAAAACTACTAAATTAAGAATAACTTTTACTTTTTAGCACTAAAGACTGTAACATAGAGGCTCCAAAGGTCGCACCTAATGGAAACTGCTGATCCTAGTGGACTTTACGGTCTCACCGTCTCAGATGTACTGAAATTGATTATATGGGGTGGTAAATCTAATAGATTTTGTCAACAATTAAAAATACACATGAGAGGCGATCAGAGACATACACCCTAAAATGTTGATCCTACTAGCGCAACATATTCCATCCAATCTTGCTTTTTTCAATAAAGTTCTATAATCACACACAAAACAATGAGATTGAAAATTAACCTTACCATTGTAAGTGTTTCTAACAATCGATTCCAACAAAACTAGTCCTTGCTGACTCTGTAGTTCACCAACAAATCTAAGCCTGCAAAAATCAAGACAGACGATGAATGAACATAAGAAGAAGAAGAAGGAACTCAAACTCTCCTTAAAACAAGCCTAGCTTCTTTTTTCTTCATAAAGTGCTATAAAACACAACAATTTGACAACTTAAAAACACATTAAACCATATAAATCAATTTAACACATCAAGAAATAGAAAAGGCAAAACCTGGTAGTCTAACATGATTACCATTTCTATATTTTTAGAAACATATGATCATCCATGTTAACAAATAGCAGTGAATCATATTACAAAATATCAGACACAAAACACATACTTGAAACCAGTGTATATCAACAGTAATTGTTCTAATTACTTAGGTCATTGAGATTTAAGCCCTAAAATTAAAAGTTCACTTTAGATTAATTTCAAGTTTCCATTTTCATCTACAAGCAGCAATGATTCATCATCCACTTCAAAGAAAAACGCCATTAACACATACACAGTACATAAAGTCTATAGATAGCACAATCGGCATGGTGGTAAAGCACATGTTTGGGG
>CM058041.1:93969690-93992153 GCA_030169165.1 Centaurea solstitialis
ATCTACTTCCAATGTTCATGGAAGAGGAATCAGATATGTCTGTCGGATTAATTGTGAGTGCATGAGGACCAATCAAAACCCAGCTTGAGGGATAGTGTTCTAAAGATGTAATATTCCTAACAAGGAAATTGTCAATACCAATATTAGCAAGTACCAAGTAAATTCTTGTATATTTGGTGATTAGCAAAGTTGGCTTGTCGGTTGTCACACTAGGAAGCACTATTTAAGCTTTAGATGTTCGCATCTATATTATATAGTTCATAGCATGGTGCAAATACAAAAAAAATTATCTGATCTACACGGAACTGTTATTGTTATTTTCTGCAACTAATTGAATGTTTTACCAACAAAGTAGTCACCATGTCATTTATCCCAAGGTCATATGTATGTAACTTGCACATATTTACATTGTTCTAATGACATCCACAGATGGAAGGGGATCTGCAAACGTCTCCAGAAAGAGCTTACCATGTTGATGGTACTGATACAGAGTATATATCAGGACTTAGTACTTTACTAGCTGCCACAATCCAGGAAACAAAAGAAAGTGTTTCTCAGATAGAATATCTGTTCTGCAAGCAATTGTTTCCAGATTTTCAATCGAAATTGAAAAAGATATATTCTGAAGCAAAGAAAGCCGCAGAAGATGAATGGAAGAAGAAGGAAAAGGATCTGATGGTTCAAGTAAATACACTTCAATCTGAAAAGCAGAAGGTCTTTTGAAGAAAACCAGTTTTTGAAAATGGAGAACAGCAAGGTAAAGAAATTTCCAGGACCACCATTTAAGCATGCTAATGACATCGAGGAGGAGCTGAAAAGAAAGACTAAAGAGGTAGCCGAGAAAAGAGAATTACAACAGACCTTACGTGATTTTCTTGATTCAAAGGCCTCCATGGTATATGACAACGAAAAGAGATTGAAGGCGCTTGAAGAGGAAAATAGCTTGCTTCGAGATAAAACCCATGTTCAAGAACTTGAGGTTGAGGAGTTAAGATCGAAGCTGAGAAGCAATTTGAGGATAATTGAAGAGAAAGAGGAATCAAATTGTGAGCTGCTTCAGTTGGTCCAATCAAAGGTCATGCTCATAGAGCAGAAAGAGCGAGAATTAAAAGACAAAGATGATAAAACGAATGGGCTTTTCTCGAAGCTTGACATTTTAGAAAAAAAAGTTAATGAGATGCAGTTGGAGCTTAGAGAAAAAACAAAGGAAGTACATACGAAAAAGGAGTTTCAAGAAACATTGCTTATAAAATTGAGAACACAAGCCTCGGAGATTTTGAAGACTAGGCAGCTTCTGGATGACTGTGAAATGGAGAATAGAGTGCTAACAGATCAACTACGAATTCAGGAGGATAATTGTAAAAGGCAACAACTGCTGATCGAACAGAATGGTTCCAACAGTTCAGAGTTGATGAAGACTAGACATGACATGGAAGAGCTTCAAAAGGAGAAAAAATTGCTTCTTGTCAAATTAGAAGGCTTACAAGAGGAAGTTGATAAGCTTCAAGTGAAACTGAGAGAGAGGAGCAACGAGTCAACTGAAGGAATGGAATTGCATGGGAAATTGCTTCAGCAGATCGAAGGCAAGAATGGTGAGATAATGATAGAGAAGCAGAAGAGAAGGGAAGTCATAGATGCGTATAAGAAACTCAAATCTCAGTACAACTATTTATGCTCCAAATCAGGCCTAACTCCGGAACAATATGCATGGCAGCACCAGCACAAAAGCTAATAAAGACCCATTAGTCCATGATCAGAATATATTGAATTCACCTGGTAATCCTTCTTTTCTTTTATTTTTTTGGTTTTGTCCTCATTATGTTCTTAATTAGGTTAATTGCCAAATACACATACATATGATCAACCAAATATGTCAATTTGACAAATGATAGTGATAATTCAATTTGACAAATATTTGTTTTTCAAAATTCACTAAAAAACATTTTGATATAGGAGTACTTGTGTGCCATGCTGGAATGCTTCTTTAATTGGAGAACAGAGATTAATATATTTGTTGGATTGGTTAAAGTTATAATACACTTTCTAATTGGTGAATGACCTATATGATATTTATCTTTTTGGTAATTGACCCTTAATAATTACTCCTCTTGTCTCCTGAAAATTGCAACAATGCTCCTTAGAGATTGCAAGATTCCTTTTATGGAAAAGCTAACATAAACTTGCATAAACCAAACAAGTTATTCATAATTCTCTTGCACCCTTTATTTTTGAAATATTTTCGTTCTTTGTTATTATTTTCGTTTTAGCTTTTCAAATGAACTGTTTACTATTTATAGTGTTTTCTTTATGTCTGCAATATTGTTACTACTTAAAGGTTTTCTTGTGCATTTCTCAATAGCTAACGTCTCTTCTCATCTGTCATTACAGACGTAAGTGGGAAGTCTCTGAATACTCCAACGGCTGATTGTGAAACAACTGATCAGAACATAAAACAAAAAAACTCCGAAGACAAGAAAGAAATTAGATTGATACAAGGATCAAGCTCGGGTTCCGCTCTTGTAGCTCAGCCTGACAGCAACAAAAAGACAAGCTTGCTGTCAGGAAAGAAACGTCCCAATTCTCATTGGAGAGACATGAGGCCTACAAAAAACCGAAATGGACCTGACGTTCATGATGATTTTCTCGATACTCCATTGGAGAACATCAAAGAAGACTTGAAAAAAGGTGCAAAGGAAGAAGAGATTCATCATCTTCCAGGTACGGTTCCCAAAGACATCAATTTCGACAGCTCTGATGATGAAACCCAGGATTTGACCACTGCTGACCCTGGTCTACGAAGGCCTGAGAAGAAAAGCTTCAAGTATGTTGAACCAGTAAGAAAGAAAGCCGAGAGGGCTAATTTGAAGGGAGTTGAATGCAAGCAGTGCAAAAAGTTTTATGATTCTGTTCTTCCTGATGGCGGTGGTGGTGACAACAATAAACAGAATCTACGTTGTGAGCACCACGAGGGTGTTTCCAGGCATCGATACAGGTTTGCACCTCCCTCCACTCCTGAAGGTTTTTGGAATATTGGATTTGAATCTGAAATGTGAGTCACCTTTCGAATCATAGATTTACTATATTCAAAAATTAAATCATAGATTGAACTTGTTTTTATTCAATTAGAAGGTTACTGATTCAAACCACAGATGTTATGACTCCTTTTGAATTCGGAACCTTTAGTCATCCTTGTGATTTTCGTTTTTTTTCCAAAATTGGGATTTTCTACAACTTTGCTTTGTTAAAATTGGACCATTGTGTTCGATGATTACATGTAGCATGCATACATCATGTCACAAAATTATCAGACTCATGCATCAGCATGCATAGCAGATACAAAGTCGATTATTCTTTGCATTCTGAGGCTTTTCTAGCTTTGAATTTGTATTGATCTTTTGGATTTTCAGTTTTTGCATCATCAATATCTGGTCGGTACTGTTCTTTAAACATTTCTTGTCTAGCGTACATACTCTACATGTTTTTATGTGTGTATATAGATAGAGTTAGGATCGTGTGAGAATTTTGCCTCTCGTGAGAACCCTCCCTTGGCTCTTGGATGAATCTTTTTTTTTCTTTCTTTTGAAAGGCTTACAAATAAACAGTGACAGTTTCGTAATGAAAGGGAAGTAATCGAGGTCGAATGTTCACACACTAAACATACCTGACACACTTTAACATGAAAATGACATGTTGACATGCCTTTCTATATTAACTTACCTTGACATGAAAATGTTAACATAAATTAACCTACCTGAAAAATGTTAACATACCTCTATACTTAACTTACCTTAGCATAAAAATGTTAAAATACGACTGAAAAATGTCAACATATCTTAACATAAGTTGAAGATACCTTCACAAGATTGTTCCCAGTGTGCTTAGAAGCGGAAAAAAACTTCCCTCCTTCAATATCAAAAGTGATCGACGGTTGCCACATGGGTTGCCACTTGTCATGAAAAGTTGGAAGTTCTCATTGGAACCCAACCCTCCTATAGTATACATAAATACACCGTGTATATGTATTTATGTGCGTATTTGTATGTCTGTATATGTACACTGTGGTGGAGTAAAAAATTTAGATAATTCATTAACAGAAATATTTGAATGCCGGTTTAAAACTTTCAAGTTTATCTTGTACGTCAAAATGTTCCCTTATGTTCGAATTTAGAGTAAAATGGTTGGTTTTTTGGTTCTTCCGTTAACAACTAACATAAACTTAACTAGTTTTAACTAATATCAACCATCAAGTAATCTATAACCAACTAAATTATAAGCATAAAGACCGGTTGTTTGTTTACCTCTTAACAGTTTCATTAAGAGGCAGCCTTTTAACGGTTCTAAAACCCTCTGAATGATTTTGTATCTTGGGCCTGCCTTAACCATTCAACGTCCTGATTTCATTCTCAACAATTACCAAACAACCATATTTCATTTTGCACTATATCATAAGAGCCTCTTAATCATTCAGCACCAAACCATTCAGCAACTGCCAAACAACCTCTTGTCTATATGTTCGTAATATCTTCTTCGGTGCCTTGCTTCTACTAGCTCTTCGTTTGTGTCGTCCTTTTGTCTGTTTTCCGCTTTTCTCAAAATCTGGATTCTTACTGAAAACCCTCCATTTTACCGCATTCTGCATTACAAGATCAATTGGAGGTACCTTTGGCCCCAAAAGTCGTCTATGACATCATCGACTTCATAACACACATCGACTTGTATTCATTGGCACCCTAAACTGCTCTTGAGTTTTTGTAAAGCTTTGTTTGTTAATTTTCTCTACTTTCCTACTTTGTTTGGTTATTATTTTAAGTTTGTCATATTGTCATGTAATATACTTTTATCGTCTCTAAAAATGGTCGGTTCAAGTTCTTCGCACGAGGATATCGCCGGATCTTCCAATATCGAGGTTGTGAACAAATCAAATCGTACTGCGCCCATTTGGAAACATTTTGATCTCGTTAGAAAAGATTGTGTTTTATATGCACGATGCCATAGATGCAACAAGTTGATGACGTCCAGAGGAAACTCGTCACTAAATCGTCATTGGAACGTAAGTACTTAATCTCTATAACGATAATTCAAATTTTATTATTTATGGTAATTTTTGTAGCTAATGTTGTTGCGTAATTTTTTAGGGGTTTTGTCTCCGAAAAAATGGTGGTATTTTGCCGGAACAACAACAATTAGGAGGTGATGCATAACTTTTTACCACAATAACTTAATGCCAAATGCAAAATTATGCATGAAGTTGGCAATTTTGCAAAGGAATCTTAAAATGGTGGTAAGTCGTGTTTTAAAATGTAATGATGCAAAGGAATTTTATAATAAACGTGACGGTCCATAACTTTATGATACTTTAGTGAGAAATTTCACCGTGTATAGTTTAAAAGATATTAGTAGTAATAAATAATCCGATTGTTGAATTATAACTTGCTTTTAAATTTGATCTCTATTTACCGTTAGATGACATTAGTAGTAATAAATAATCCGATTGTTGAATTATAACTTGCTTTTAAATTTGATTTCTGATGGTATATTATAATTTTATGTACCTTGTTGCCATATTTTTAACCCTGAAGGCTGAAGCATTTTATTTTTATAAGATAGAAAGAATCTTGAAACAAAGGAGTGTTAGCCTAATGGTAAGGCTTGAGCACTACATAGTGGTGAATCTGAGTTCGAGCCTTGGGGGACGCATTCTAGAGGTACGGGGGCTTCGACCCGGGCTGCATGCTTTAGCAGTCGGGCTTCGGCCCAAAATTGCGAGGATTAGTCTGGGTCCAATGTGATCTTAGGATACCTCTTCAAAAAAAAAAAGAATCCTGAAAATATAGACAAAATGTTCGTTCTAAAGATGGAAAGAACCATTTTAATTTTTAATTTTTTAAGGGTGTTTTAGGTTATGCGTAGATTAATCCCGATAAATTATAGTTGTAAGACATTAGCTTCTGATAACTTAGTGGTTACAATTGTTGTGGACACCTGGAATAGAACGTTGGACAAATAAGATATATCACATCACATCCCTTTAGAGTCTTAACCACTATGCTACAACCATTGTGGTTTTTTTATTTATTTATGTTTTATAGGGAATATTTGTATGGACTAATCTCTATGTATAGATATGGGATGATTTTTGTTTGTGAACACTTCTTCATAGATGAAAGGAATGTGTATTTCAATTGAGAAGGATAGGTCAGGAAAAAGCAAATTGCTTCGTAAGCTACCCTTTAGAAGCTTATTGAACAAGTCATTTTGACATCATTAAGCCATTATCAAGTGATTATGTATAGCTAATTGAATAAGTTGTTAATCACATTAAGCTCATTAAGTTGCTAATAAATGGACATAATAAAAAATCAAATGTTATAGACACCACGAGGAAGATAAAGAAAACTTGAGATTTTTATATATATGATTGACATGAATTAGTAGAATTACGACTAGATGTTTTATGTAAGCAACATTATCATTATAATATAGAATGGTACTCTTTGAAAATTATTCTCATATAATTTCACCCAACTTTGATAAGTAAAGTTTATAGAATGAAAAAGGTGTATATAATGTTGTTTGAAGTTATAGAATTTGTCAAATAAACTGAAATTCAAAGTTATCAAATTTGAGCAATTGTTTAATTGATAAGAAATGATATATAATTTATCAAAACAACTAAAATATATTTGTTTGTTTTACAAATAAATACAGTGAAAATGATATAAAAGTACCTTTTTTTTTAATTTGTTTTTTATGAATGATATAGAAAATAACATTTACTGTGACAAGAAATATTTTAATAATATAATTTAATTTTTTCAAACATTTGGGCGTATCCTTTATTTAAAAAAATAATAGAAATTCATAATGGAAAATCTTTTGAAGATGTTTTTAAGTATATTTGGACTATCCAAATTCCAATACGGCAAAACTTCAAAATAATAACGGTAGAAATTTATGAAAAATAACAACGAATAGACTTCTCAAATTCTCATTAATGGGAAATGGGAATATATAAACTAAATCAAGAAACAACAAAGTCGAAACACATCCAAGTTTAGCCAAAATGACGGCGGCCGGTGGTGGCTTGATGGTGGTAGCTGTGGCAGCAATGCTAACGGCCACTGTAATTTGTGTGGCAAGCGGCAAAGTTACGGTACAAATTACCAACTTGATTGAATACGATAAGCTGATGGTTATTCATTGCCGATCATTAGACGATGATTTGGGTCGACAAACGCTTTTGTATGGTCAATCGGTGGAGTGGAGGTTTAAACCGAACTTTTCAAAAACGACATTGTTTTATTGCAACGCATGGTGGGAGACAGACGTTATGTTGCAAATTCATTTTAACGCTTATGATTACATGAGGGATAACTACAGATGTGGCTCAGACTGTCGATGGTTGTTTACCATCAACGGTATCTATGCATACGACTCAAAGCATGACTCATGGGAGTTTAATTATTCTTGGCATTCATAGTTTTTTTTTTCTTGTTTCACTAATTTTCATAGTTAGGGATATATTGGGTCTGTTTGGTTTGGTTTACTGAGTTGGTCAACTTCAAGAGATCATTTTAGGTTTGCTTAGTGAGTCAACTCATGGTGTTTGTGACTTGGTGAAAATGATAGAAACAAATATAGGATTGAAGAGAATATTTTGACTGGTTTCACTAGTCTTCAATTGTCTATTCGAGATTTACTGGATCTGTTTGGTTTGATTTTGCCGAGTCAACTCAACTGCAAGCATTCACACCTTAGTTTTGTTTGGTGAGTCAACTCGTGATCGTAACAACTAGGTAAAGATGGTGCAAAAATGTGATTGAAAAATGACCAAAACAAAATTTGGTTTCTATCATTTTTGGTTGTGGTTTCCTGTTTTCAAAATCATCTCTAAGTTTGTTTGTTTCTTTATCCCATTATCTATAAGCATAAATGAAGTTTGAAAAAACGGAAAACAAAGAAGGCATTACGCATTCAGGCGGTGTCGGATCCATTGCCAGAGTTCGTTGGTGGCGGTTTGTAGCCGCTGAGTTCATCTCGGTATCGCTTCTTGTCTGCTTGAGCCTTTGCTTCATACGGTTCCTTCTCTTCAGCTAAAAAAACACACATAATACACATCAACTTTTTTGGCAGGACTTAAGTTTGAATCCTATCGCCACTATTTGTTCGTTACGCATATGGACCAAAAGGCCTAGGGTTTTCCTACCCCTTGTGGAGGGCGCTTGTCCCATGCTTTGAGCGATATTAGACTAACCGTAGGTGGAACAAATATAAGGAAGAATGTGATGAGATTGGTAAATTACTAGACTAGCCATATCAAATTAGAACCCTAAAACCTTACACAATCCTTTCACCCTCCTACCTCACTCTCGATTAGGTTCCAAATTCAGGGTATCACCGGATGGGAGCATAGGAAGAACAAATGAGGCTTCAGCAGTATTTAGAAATATATATATATATACAGAAAATAAAGTGTGGAGGTTACCTGTTAACTTGTTCCATCGTTCGCCAAGAACCCTCCCCATATCTTTAAATGCAATAGCAGGGTTGTCTTTCTTCACATTCTGAAGTTGGAACACATGTGAATGAGAAATCATCATGATTAAGATATTTTCTGATTCCTTGATGAAACTTCCCATGTATATGTATATGTATACTGTAAAGAAGGGTAAAAGGGGGAATAACTTGCAAAATATGTAACTATGAGCACCAACCTCTCTTTCAGACTGTGCGAAGAACATAAAACCACTCATAGCTCTCTTTGGTGCATTTGGGTCTTTCTTCTTCTTCTGTTTTCTCTTCTTTGGCGCACCATCATCTTCACCGCCTTTGGCTCTTTTCTTACTTGAAGATGCTTTAGAAGTAGTAGCTTCTTTCTTTGTTTCCTTCTTCATAGGTTTCTAAAATATCAAATGTTAGATTCAATAGAATCTAATCAATCTATATCTATATCTATGTTGCTATATATAATAATATAAAGAAGAAGAATCATCAAGAAGGAGGTTGAAGTAGTTTTTACTATTTTCTCCGATTTTTTATGTACTTAAAATATATACCCATCATTAAATGATACATTTCCTTTTAATAACTTGCATGTAAAATCTTATTATATTGATGATAAAATGATCAATTTAATCAAAATGGAATGTGTAACAGTAAGTGAAAACAAAACCCAACTACTTGCCTCCTTTTCGCCGACACTTCCGCTAGCATCAGAATCGTCTCCCCCAGAATCATCGGTAGGTGAGCCTCCATCATCCTTGTCAGCAACAAAATCTTCATCCTGCGTAGTTTCATCAAGTTTAACAAGTGATATGCACACCAAAAACATGACAAAACCAAACAAACAAACTAGTACATCCCACCTGAGGGTGGAGTCCACAAAGGCGTAAGATGTATGCAAACCTAACATCTACCCCCAAAGGGTATAGTGGTCATTTACATGGGGATACCCGCATGTGAAAAGTATGACTGAAAGATAAGGCAGATATGATAAAAGTTTTGAAAAACTGGTTAATCCAAGAGCTCCTATCAGGAAAAAAAAAACAACGAAAAGAGAAGTACATGATGTTTTATCGAACATGAATACTTTTTTTCAGCATCTTGTAGATGGAAATATCAGAAGGGATTGTGTATGTTTACCTCCTCATCACTGTCATCTACACCAGCTTCATTCTTTATCCGCTCAAGATGCGGGTCAACGTTATCATCATCCTCATCTTGTAGCACGGCAGCAACGCCATCGGTGGTTTTGGCACCGCCCAGATTCATGATCTTAAGGCCTTTTGAACTGCATCATTTAGATAGGAAAGTCAGTAATCGTTTTCTTGCGGCTTCAACTCACTTTCAACAGATGCAAATCATACTTACTTGATGAAATCGAAGAGATTATGATATTCGTTTCTCTGAATGTTCCGGAAAAGGTGTTCTTGTTCAGTCTTCAGTCTAATAAGAAGATCAAAGTAATGCATATTTGATCCTCCAGCAGCATGTCTTTCAAATTCCACATAATCAATCTATAAAAAAACTAAAGCAAGTCAAGTTGGCACAACCTATAAATCAGTTAAGTAAAGATAAATTAATAATCAAAGCAGAAAATTGTACCACCATGAACACAGAAATTTAACGTAATACCTCATCATATAGAATAAGAGTAGGAGGCTTTGGGAGAAAGAAAAAGCTCTTTTCAAGTGGATAAAGAACACCATCTTCAGCTTTTAAGGATGATTTCACAGCATAACCATCCTGACAACTACGGAATTTTCCTGGTCTAGTGAGTTTTGTGCCGGATAAGCCTCTCAATACCATGGTGAACACTTCATGAATGAGTCCCTGTTAATTTGAAGACAATCTATAAATAAACTGCAATGTTGGTGTGACAGAAATTATAAAAGAAACCCTATAAACAAAGGACAGGGAGGCTAGCTATTTCTTCCGATCAGAGCTAAAAACTCCAAGATTAATTTCAAGAAGTACCTTATAAGATGGCTCTAACTTGTCCTTGTATTTGGTAGCAAATAAATCTTCGTTCATAGTCAAGGTGCTTTCCACCACATAATCCGTTTCAAACTGTGGCACACAATAAACATACAATATGAAACCGTAGGAAATTCAGCAAATAGGAATGGAAGGCAACTCTACTATCTACTTTCTGTAGCAGGGGAAAGAGTAGCCTAAATGCCTTAACAATAATGAAACAAGAGAGTTTGTTAGTGATGAACTCTCACAACATGTGAAATACAATATAGAAAATACAAAATGACATGTCCCGCATGACATGGCATATCGTGAGCAATGTATGGCATATCAGAACAGGAGGTTGAATGAGATAAAGAGTAAAAGAGAGAAGATGAGGGAAATAGAGAAAATTCAGGTAAAAAAGAAGAAGATAAGTGAACAGGAAGAGGGAAAATAAAAATGGAAGATTAGAAAAGTGCAGATGCAGATAAGAAACAATCTCATGAAACATGGCAGGAGGCCAGCAAAGGGTTCTTCTGTGTGTGGATCAAAATAGATATAGCCTTTGTGATTGGAGCAATATCCAAGAAAGTGCCAGCAACAGACGTTGGAGATAGTTTGTTGGTACCAGTCGCTCCTAAATTTTGCTGTTACAGCGGTCAGAATATGAAATCGCAGTCACTACCCTGATTTGAAGTAGCAGTTATTGGTGGTCCAAATATAAATAATTGAACAATGTGAATACTTTTATTCAAAGCCAAAGGTCAAAGTGATGGTATCCAAATCCCAATAAAAAAAGAACAAAGCCTTAATATTGTTGGACTAAAATAAAACACAATGCAGGTCCAAAATAAAGGCCCAAAAAATTACAATTTTAACATCAAAATTCAAAACAGACTACCTAGAAATACTGGTTATGTGGACACTTAACGCTGCTAATTGCGGCACCGCTATTTGTCTCATGAGCCATGACTGTGAACCCCAATAGCACCGCCACTATAGCGGCGTGATTAACAGCATACCTCCTAAGAACAGATAGCATAGGCAACAAAAAGTGTGAAGAAAGGTGTGATCTGGTCAGCATGCATAGGAAGAATTAAGATAAGATCGGGTGAAGGCAGACAAATAATGAGAAAAGACGCAGCAGAATAAGCATTAAGCCAGAAAGAATGTGGGTTTGAGAAAGAAGCGTAACTGCCATGTTAGGTAAACTAAGCTTTTAGTGCTCGGCTACTCCATTTCTTTGCAAATTATAGGGACACGAAATTCGATAAGAAACGCGAAAAGGAATTACTCAAAGTTACCATAAATTAATTTGGAATCTCCATCACATTGAAGATGTTCTATTTTAGTAGAGAACATATTTTCAGAATGAGTTTCAAGACCAAAACAATCAATGGCAGGGAATCAACTATGAAGAGTGTATAACCAAGTGAAACGACTAATATCATCAATAAAAGGTAATAAAGTAATGAGATCCACATCAGGAAATGACAAGCAAAGTCCCCCAAAAATCCGAGTGCATGATCCATAAGGGGCTCACTATTAGTCAAAACAGGTAATAAAGTTAATCTAGTTGTTTTTTTTATGTTAGTGCATGGCATGGAACCTTATTATATGTGGTAAACAAAGCGACCATAAGACAGAAGACGATAGATGACCAACTCTAGAATGGTTGGATTCTCGATTCTAGAATGTTAGCATTTGTTCATGGATTAATAGCTTGGATATCAACTCCATAATGGTTGTAACAGAAACAATCTTACTCAATTGTAAAGAAAAAATAGTACTCTGAATTGAGACCATTTAGGGTATGAATGTGTTCTAGAACTAGCAAAGAAGAATGAAAGGTAACTTCTTTGTGTATTTTCAGTAGCAGGTGCAACCGTGCAAGTGTTTGCTTTATAGTTTATACAATAATGAAAGGAGAGAGAGTTTGATAGTGTATAACAAACTCTCACCAATATGTAAAATTCAAAATGATATGTCATGAGTGAGATGGCATATATATTATAACACAAGTAAATACAATTCTTCCGGAAAGCTAATATAATTATAACTGGAGCAGTGTAACAGACCTGCAACACTATATGTGGATACAATGTTTGGCCTTTGCGAATCGGTGGATCAAGGGTGACGACTACAAACGTATGTGGTTGGTTTGACTGCACTAAGACAGGAAAATTTTGAGTTATAAATAAGATCAGAATTCAGAAATTTGTTCCAGAAAAATGAACTACAGTCACATATCAATCATATGCTGCAGCCCATAATTCTAGAACTATTCAACAGGGCACAAAAAACGAACCTTTGGCAGTACAAACACACGAACGACGCTGCCGAATTGAATTTTGAAATCATTGGCTTGTCCTTGCAGCCGCAAAAAGGATAAGTGAAGTTCAACATTGTAACGACCCCTGCAAGCGAAAGAGATATCACATGAATTTGATTATCTAAATCAACAGAAACGATAACAATGATGCCAAGAAGCCACCTTGGAGTAAGAATTGCGATTCCCTCAAATGTAACAACGGCCTCCTCACCTCCAGCACCAACATCAGCCATTGATATTACTTTCTCACGGAATACCTGATGGGAAGCAGGCCTGAGACTAAAACAATGCTACATCAACAAAGCAATGAAGAGATCCAGATAATCTAACCTGTGCAGGTGGACGGTTTTCATCACCAACAAACTGTGTGTTGTTATTTGGTATGTGAAAACTTATCTCCATCAATGAATCTTTCTGATTGTATTAAAAAGAAAAAGAATGCCATAATCAGTATAGACTTCAAGCCTAGTATCGTAAACATGACACATATAGTACAGACGAATCATCCATGAAAAGGAAATGAAATCTTATTAACAAAGAGAACCTCATTTGCACCAGTGGTGTCATCCACATGGAATTCCAATATGACGTCATTCTTTCCTTGAAGCTGTGTCTGGGACACATCAGCTAAGGAGACTTCAAACGCTTGCTTCGAACCAACATTAAAGGACAGCATATTGCCTGAAATTTTTCAGAAAGAAAAAACAGAGGTCTCCTTAGTTGATTCGCAACTACTTTTTGATAAAATGTTTGCTGGTGTAGTTATCAATAGTTACACCTCAATACTACTAACAGCATATAGATCCACAAACGCTATTGTGAAGATTTTACATAAGCACCAGACAGAAAACAATCAAGCTAAGGGCACGTTAAAGATGTCACAGCATAGGTTGTCTCAACCTTTTAAATCAACTTCTCCCCAGTTTTTTCCCACAAACAGAAAGCTGCTTTTCTTCTGTTGTTAACCCACAAGAGTTCTGGAAAAAGTTGGTCAAGCTAATGACATCCTGCAATAACAATTGAACACTATTATAAGGAGATGGATGCCTAAAAGATTTCTACTGAGCTGAATCAGGAAGAGTAAGAAGTTAGAAGTGACCTAAAAGCTGACGAATCATAATTTTGTTGCCAAGTATATTAGATAAAGATATACACCATTCGTAAGTATGGCAAGATCATATTACAAAAAAGAAAGGTAGAAACCAATCTGTTTATATAGAAATGAATTATGAGCAACCAGCTATAGATTTAAACTATAACAACTAAACTAAGGTAAGAAATTCCACATCCATGGTAAACACCATATACATGCATGAACGATCATGGAAAACTACCTGGTCACGGAAACCAGTGAACCTGTAGTTCAAACCATCCTTAGTTTCAACAGCAAGCCGATTCGTCCTAGGAATTTTCATCCACGTAAGACCCATAATATCAGACTTATCCACTTCAACGGCCTTGCCACCTCCTTGTTTCTTCCATAATATACCACCCGCATGAACTTTAAGCTGACCTGGGTTCTGCATTGCACAGAAAGCATGTTAGTTACACAAAACTCTAGAAACAATTGCCAAAGCTGTAAAGAAGCCACATAAAACCATAAAGAAGCAATATTACAGCTTAGTTCTTCGCATATATTAATATTATCATCAAAACGACATTAAATTGAAGAAGCTGATATTAAATCAGTGTTGCATTTTCAACTCTAACATGATATCAGAAAGTCTTCTCCCAATACCTCTAATAAAATTCATCAAGTATGAGGACACAAAACCCTTCGCAAATAACAGAACAGCTTCCATACAAATTGATAGAAGATGTTTCGGTTTTTATTCAATGGTATGCACCAATTTGCTAAGATTAGTTAAAAGTACATTGCAATGCAATCTATATAAGGGGAAAAGCTCGAGTAAAACTACGAATACTCACAGTGCCACCACGACCTCCAAGAGCTATATTGTTGAATACGTGGCCATCCGTCATCGTTCCAAATTCTAGAAAACCGAAAGAACCGTCTCAGCTGCAGATTATTTCATAACCATAAAGATGTCATTTAATCACACCACAAGAGATCACTCAATCAATAAATTCATTGCAAATTAAATTTCTTCAACCAATGCATCATCATACAATCAAATATAAATCTTCTCACAAATATCTCGAGATTTCACAATCTAGAAAAAAACCTCAGAACATGATTCAGATCATCAGAATCAACGTAATGCAAGCTGAGAATTAAATACTACCAATGCTATTAAAAAAAGCATCATCATAGAAAAAATGAGTAGATTCTAGGATTCTAGATTAGTTTTGATATCTATATGAGATCAAAGTAGAGCAATAGGTAAAATAAAGCAGATTTTTGGTGCAATAAAACAGAGATTGACATAATCTATTATAAGAAAAGCGTTATAGTTGAGTTAAACAGATAGATTTAGACTTACTGAGATTCGGATTAGATGATTAATTAGTCTTGATTACGAGAAGCCATGGCAGATGAATGAATGAATGCTTTGATTATGATTTTGATTTTGATTTTGATTTTGAGAGAAAGAGAGAGAGAAGAGGGGGGCGGTGGTGAGTTTGTATAAAGGTTAGGTTTTCATTCAAATACAAAATTTTGGTGGACCCCTTCCTTGAACCATGTCAATCTTCATCTTATAAAAAAAAAAAGATATTCCAATTTGATACTATACATTTATCCAACAAAAATATCAAAAATCAAATATGGTATTTTAGTAAAGTAATATCTTATATCTTATACTAGTTTTGATCCCGTGTAATACACGGGATAATTTCAAGAAATTAAGGGGGTGCTTGGTTCATTTTAGGGAATGGGAATGGGAATGAAAATGGGAATGCAGGAGAATGAGAATGAAAATGAGCATTATATTGTTGCTGCTTGGTTAACCCACTATAATCAATGAAAAATTGTTTCATATTAAAAAAATATTTTCCTCCACTTCTAAAATACAAAAGATTTCCATTTAACATCAAAAGATGGAATGACATATGGAAAAAAGAACTGAGTTGAAAGAAAATTTCCATTCCCCCCAATTTGGTCAGGAATGGAAATTAATGAATCTGCAGGAATGATTCCATTATATAGTATCAGACCAAGCAGCAGTATTCATTGTCATTCCCATTCCTTACCCTGCAATACCCCCAACCAAGCACCCCCTAATTCATGCCAAAAATCTTATATTACAAATATGAATTGTTGTGTTATTCATCTTTTAACATCAATATTATTTTTTATCAAATATATTAATTATATTAAAAAAGTACAAACTTTATTTATTTTTAATTTAATTCAATTGATATCAAATTATCAACAACGAAAATATAACAAAGACATCGAAAATATAACAAAGACATTTTATAGATCAAACTATAAACTATTTTTGACTTTAAAATGACCTTATATAAAAATATTAATTAACTATTATATTAAAACTCAATGATTATCTTCATTATATTTAAAATGAAATATTTATTTTCTATTTGATGACGTTTATCAATTAGTTACATGAATACAAATATAAATTATTATATAATGTGGAGAAGAAAACTTAGTTATGCTTCTACTGATGTAGATCAAAAAACGAAAAAAAGAAAGTAAATCAGGAAAAAATCAAACCATATGATTTAGTTTATCATAAGAAAACAATGACACAAATTTTTCTTACCATTCTTTAAATAATTGCAAAAACAAATAATAATAAAAAATTATGCATGAATGTTCTTCGAAAAAATGGTTGACGAACTTACCTAAGACGTTTGCAAAAAGAGTAATGGAGGAACTTGAAAAATTAAAATGGAAAATGTAAGGTTTATACGGTTTTTGTTGAATGTGCTTAGTATTTAAATATCAATTTAGGGAGAGAGATAGAGATATAGATGACCTCATACCAATAGATAGAGATAAAGTTTGTTATATTTAATAGATAATTTTAAATTCTGAATCAGTGTCATGTGTCAACATATGACACATGACACATATGCATATGATGTGACAATGGCTTACCAGAGCGCGACACGTGTCAATGAGTTACTCTTTTATTATATATAGATATATAATAAAACATGAATCTTCAAGATTAATTTTTATATATTAAGTAACTTTAATTAACTTATATCATTTTTTTAAGAATCCATTGAATTATATTACTTAAAATGTAAGATCATATGTTATTATCAGATTTTATCCCATAATGATACCTTGAGAAGATAATATAAAACAATGTAAAATTATTGATGAGTATTTTGATAGAAGAAAGTTCTTTTCGATAAATATACTAATAGATACAAAAGCAAGTGAAAAGTACGTAAACTATAAATTGTGCAAGCAATAACAAAACCTTTCTCTTACTTGATTTCTCTCATCCCCCCTCCTCCCCAACTTTCGTTCTTGATTAATGAAAACATCTTTGGCAAATGCTTTCGCAGTTGTTCGTAATCTTTCACCATCATTCAATCAATTAAGGAAGGCTGTGTAGTCAACAAGTTTACAAGGAGTTTACATGTGTTTCGGTGAAAGTCGTAAGTCTCGGATCGATGATAGAAATGACATTGAGAAATGTCACGACAAAATCTTGTATTAAGATAAGGCCATGACGACCACTTACGTCTAGAGTCGTCGTTGTTACTTTTGACAACGATAGTAAGATAAACACCGGCATACAACAAACAACTAGCGATAAACGTCATACTTTAGACTAACTACCAACAACGGTCACAAGGTAAATTAATGATAAGTCGTATTTTTACACCTTTGTTATCAAATTAGCCCTTATAAGGTATTTCCTTGTTTCAAGGCCCAATTTGCAAGGTTAACATAAAGCCAACAATGAAATAAATTTTGAATTTAATGAGGTAAGGTTGACAAATAATTCGTTGAAGCAAAATTTAATATAAATGTAATTTGTCCTAAAATTTAACTGATTAATGGTTTATTTTATTTTTAAAAATATATTATATGTTCTATCACAATCAAAATTATTAAAATAAATTAAATATCTTTTAGAAAAAATACTAAGTTAAGAAAAAACAATTAGCCCTTCCAACATTTCAAGTTTAAAAACACAAATAGTATCAAGATAAATACATATATCTTTTAAGTTAGAAATTGAAGATATTGAAAATATATGATCAAACTACAAATAATTAGAATAAAACAAAATAAAAAGTATAAATTAATGTTAAAAAGACAATGATTATTCAAACATTTAAGCAAACTATTACGATAGTCGAATTATATTTATATAACCCAAAATAAATCCTAATAAATCATTTTATAAAGCTTAATTTATAGAACCAATAAATAAAATAATTTTATTTAAAGGTGTTGCATAAGTTGTAAGACGTTTTTGGACGCCCTAAGGCCCCTACCAAGTTGTTATGACACTTATAATGCAAAACGTTGTATTAGTAGTTTTACATGACCCTTTTTTTAAAAAGTTTTATGTAGAAACAAGCATCCTATGAAAGATGGGTTTTTAGGATGCTTAAATTTGTTGGCATTATATAAATCTAATTTTGTTGTGTGATGGTTAATTAACACTAAGGTTGTGTTTGACAAAAATAAGCTAGCTGATAAATTAGTACATGTTTGGATAAACCATAAACTAGCTTATTGAAATGCTAGTTGGAATAATGTTTCAGGGGGTTTTGTAGCGTTTTCTAATTATACATTATTAATATTAATTATTATACCCCAAGATATCCTTTTGGTCATTTTATATACTTTGGCCATGCGTACCACAAGTGGCTTCACAGCGGGTATGGCAGGTAGGGGAGGGTTGGTGGTGTGGGGTGAGCAGGTACACCGACAGACTTCCAAGTCCTATGAAACTACTATCTTACCTGTTCCTCTCTATCTATCTCTTACATATATAATAAAATAATAATAATAAATTCAGAGGATATGAAAGGTTGTGGTACTTTACTTTAGTGTTCCGATGGTAAGAAAGAGAAAAGTTGATGTAGCACTGATGTGACATGTGAATACGAAATGTTATGGTACTCCGTACTCGTGGTCTCATAAGCTAGTTTATACCCAACATATAAGCTAGCTTAGGGGGAAGGAAGCAGCGAGCCTGCTCAGTAAGGAGTCTGATGTGGCAAGTGGGGTGGTGGGGTGAACACCACCACCGCCCTGCTGGGGTCAAGAAAAAGCAGCCGAGCGGGATGGCTATCATCATCGGGAAACCATTTTGTGTGTGTGTGTGTCTCTCTCTCTTCTTTTTTTTAAATGGTTAGTGGGGTGTAGGGGTGAAATGATGACTATTGTCGAGATTTCGTAAAGGTAAAATGATGGAAAAGAAAGAGAGTGAAAAGCTAACGTGACAAGAGGGATGTAAGGATGGAATGATGGGCATTTCCTTTTCCCTTATCAGCTACCCGCTAGATTATTAGTAGACAACTAACTTATCATGTAAAGCCTTGTCAGGCTATGCGTAACGCGGGGGTTGGGTTGAGCGGCTTCATACCCGCCGGGCTCAGCAGGTACCGCTACGGAGCCAACTGGTTCAGCGGGTTGATGTGAAAACGGGTTGGCGAAACCGATGATAATCAGAGAGGGTTGTGTGTGTATTGTGTGAGAGGGTTGGAAGAGTTGGGTACTAAACAGAGAGGGTTCCAGAGGGTTAATAGGAGAGTTGGAAAAAAGCTAATGTGGCAGCTGATATGGCAGTAGGGTTGGGAGTGTTGGGTACTTTATAGCCTTAGACCATCCTTAGTGGGAACAGTATGAGGGCGGTATCGGTGGCAACACCACCGAGGATGAATTGGTACCAAGCAACAAACAAGAAAAACGACACCCCCATGCCGGTTGCATACCCCACCCTACCCTACCCCACCCTCTCTCTCTCTCTCTTTTCTCTCTATCTCTCTCATATTTTCTTATTTTTCCTTTTTATTAATTATTTAGATTGATATGAAAGTCAATACTACGGTGGATGAATTGGTAAGGTGTTAGTAAGATAGTAGAAAGTTGATGTCGCGCTAGGATGACAGCTGGTACCATTGACAAGGGGTAAAATCATTGTGGATGTTCTTAGGTCATCCACTATCGACCCACTACAACCCAATGAACCCAACTGTCACATCAGCTATCTACTATTTTACCCAAAACAACCAATCCATCCACTATTAACCCAAAATTATTTAATTAAAAGTAAAACAAAAAAATTCAAATAAGAGAGTGAATGAAGATAGAGATAGAGAGAAATAAGAGAGAGAGAGGGTGGGATGGCTTCGGCTTCTCAAATCAGAAGGGGTACTACCCGATGGAGGGACAAATGGTGTTCCCCCAAACTATTCAATGGGTACCACCTACCCGGGTAGTACCCGAAGCAACCACAGTTATGAAAATAAATACCCATTCAAAATTCGATCAAACCAGCACCACCATATATAGATAGTTTGGTAGATCGTATAACATCGTGCGATTTTTACTCAAAGGGAGAGAGAGAGATATGGGAGACGTGAAACACATTCTTCTTGCGAAATTCAAGGATGATATCTCGAAGAAAAAATCGACCATCTCATCAAAGGTTATGCAGATCTTGTTAATAAAATCGAACCAATGAAGTCCTTCCAATGGTAAAACATTATTCCCTAATCCAACTTTTTAAACAATTTCATGACTTAATTCAATGTCATTTAGCTTAAACCTAATTGTTTCACACTCTTTTTGTGTAAAGTTTAGTTTGCAATTATGTGTTCTTCATCTTGATTTTGGATTTGGTACTAAAACAAGATCTGATAGAGTTATAGGTTTTATAAATTTGCTTTATATGATGTGATGTTTCCAGAAATATAAGGAATTATAATGTGATGTTTGTGAATTATCACAAGTTAGGTTTACATATTAGTACCATTTAATATTGTTCACTATTGTCATGATAGATAGATATAGTTTCTTTTGACTTTCTGTGAATCTGGATCTGGTTTAGAGGAAACTTATTAATATCTTAGATCTGTTGAAGTTGATAGGGAGCTAAGTTTTAGGTTTGAAGGAGGTTGGAAGTAGAAAGTAGGAAGGCTCTCAAGGTTTCGAAACCTTTTTTAGGAAAGAAGAAAAGAAACGGAAGGAAAATAATGATAAGGTTCTTTCATCGTGGGAAGAAAGGAAAGGAAAGGAAAGGAAAAAAAATGAAAATTATTTAACCCGACCTTTCGTTAAAAAATATATATTTTTAAAGGTATATTTATAAAAATGACATCTGTTATTTCCTTTCTCTTCAGTTTAAGAACATAAAAACTAAAAAGATATTTTCTTTCTTTTCATTTCATTTCCTTTCTATAACACAAATGAAAAAAATATGCTCCTTTCCTCAGTGGCGGATTTTGGTCTAGAGGGAGCATCAATTACAAATGTTTAAATTAAGAGATCGTTTATCAAATACTTACCGGGTAAACGCTTACCAAAAGAAAACTTACATTCAACTACCTTATTGTGTAACATCTTGGCCTTGAAAACAGATTGTTTGTAAGCATTTTAAACCCAAATACTTAATAATTAGTAGCAACAAATCCAATTTAACAATCCTTAACTATATAAAAAACATCTCAGTAAATGATAAAAACTCAATAATTAATAAACAATTAAATAAATAACAATACCCAAACAAACAACTTTGTTATTTGTTGAGTTTAGGTGCATGTGAGTGTGGGAAGCAAAACCAATCTCAAGGTCCAATAACATACAAGCATGATTATTTATTTAAGATATTAATTAAGTGCACTAAGTTATTTATAATTTTATATAGAATATTACTATTAAGAAAAATCTCAGGGTTAGCAATTGTAACCCTTGTGATTGACTAGCTCCGCCCTTGCCTTTCCTTAAAGGTGGATAAAAGGTTCGCAACGTCGCTTTATGTCTTTTTAGCTGAATTCTATAGGTTCGAAGGATTTTTAAGTTTTTTGGTTGATTTTGGGCGACTTTTTTGGTTTTCTTGGTTGACTTCGATGGATTTTTTTGGGTTTTCGGTTGATTTCAAGAGACCTTTTCGATTTATTGATTAACGTCTCTTGTATTTTTCTACTTGCTAAAATGGGTTAAGCAGGTGCATGGGACCCTGCTGGGTGTTCATAGGTCCACCGTCCACCCTTTATTAAAGCGATTATCTGTTTTGCGTATTTGCAAAACAAGATTAGAAGTTGCCTTAAGAAAAATAAGTATTGAAACTAATGTAAAGTTATCTAATTATCTTAAGGTTTAATAAACTAACTATGGTTCTTCAAATTACAAGAATTACTTTGAAACCCATATGTAAGCTCCCTTCAAGTGACACACATGTAATAGGGTGTGGAATGATATTTAAAAAACATTTTTGTTTTTGGTAACAAGTAACCAACTTAGGCAGGTTCTTGCTCCTTCTACTAAATTTTCAAGTAAAGGGCAATAATGTTGCACCAAGGCTAATCAGCTTGAGGGGCAGCTCAATCGGTGAGATGGTCACCATGTCGAATCCTATCAGGGCCTTTGGAGGGTTTGCGAGTCTATAACTCCGGCCCAATGGGATTAGTTAAGGTGCACACAAGCTGACTCGGACCCAATTTTACCAAAAAGAAAGGCTAATCCGCTTTGTGAGGGAAGTGTCTGTATGAGGTTCTTGTTGCAGTGTGCACAAGTACCTTTTTTCTATTCAAATCCTTGACACCC